>BCFW01000007.1:1485545-1643429 GCA_001599015.1 Apiotrichum domesticum
GAGCGTGTTGGTACTCGCGACGGAATGCACCGAGTTGACCGGCGACACGGCGCGGGAGCACTCTTCCCCGCCTTCGCGCCTGGGGATCATTGGCATTGAGGTCTGTCGGAACGCATTGGGTGGGGGCGGGCCACGGAACGGCCTCTGCGCGCCAGGCGGCAGGGTGGTTCCGACGATGGACGCGCGGCGGGGGTGGGCATTGTGCTGGCCATCTGGGAAGCGGACATTGGTGTTGGCGGTGGGGCTGATGCTCACGCCGAACTCGTTTGGACCGGGGCTTGCGCGGCGCAGGATGGGCTTGGGAGCAGTGGCTGCCGAGACTGTGGACGGCTGAAGAACGGGCGAATCGACGGGCGAAGCGAGGGGTGAAGCGACGGGCTTGCGCCAGAAGAGGAGGGAGGGGCTGGACGCCGAAGCAGCCGAGCTCGTCGGTGATGGCGTGTTGGGGCTGAATCCGGCGCCGTAAGGGTGGTTGGGGTGGCGCTGCGGCGTGGTGGGCGCGTCTTCGGAGAGTTGCGACTGGCGCAGCCGTGCGCGCGACGCCTTGTGCTGCAGCGACTTGACAAACGCGGCCATTTTGGGGGGGTGTATGCAAAGGATGCAATGCAGTGAATGCAGCTGTCGAGATGTCAGGCGTCGGATGGTGTGATCAAGAGGTGTCCGGTGTTAAGCGAGACGATACGCGTGGTGCACTCGCGTCGAGCCGTAGTCTGTTCGATACAGAAGTCCCAGCTCGCGACCGATTCCCCGCTGCTCGCTGCTCGGTGCCAGTGTGGTCCACCCTATGCTGTCGCTCGCAATAACGCGCCGTGACGGTGGTGCTGCACGACTCCCTCGATGCTCTCTGTTCTCTGGGTGAGTTATGCGCCCCGGCCTGCCGAGAGAGGGGTAAGAAATGGAATGCAATGATTTTCTCCGACGCGCCGAGTGAGGTCCGAGGAAATCACAGGTTCCACCGGTCTGGACCGACCCAAGATGCTGCTGTGCCGTCACGATAGAAGCGGGGCCGCGCGTACGTTGCAGAGTGAGACCCGCCGGAGAGCGGAGAGCGGAGAGCGGAGAGCTGTAAAGAGCTCTCGGGAGGAGGAGAAGAAGAAATGGAAGGGCAAGGAATAAGAAAAATACAGAGTTGTCACGCGTGCCTGTACCGCGCCGCGGGACCCGGAAGTGTCAGATTGGAAGAGCGGGACAAGAAACGGAGAGGAGGAGAGGAGAAGGGCGGGGGATGAGACGGAAGTGGGGATGAAGAAGAAGAAGAACAAGTGACGAGAAGAGAAAGAAGAAGAAGAGGGTGGAAGAGAAGTGAAAGAAAGAAAGAGACAAAGTGAAGAGATGGACGACGACGACGACGAACAAAGAAGAAGTGCGATGGAATCCCACGCGCAACCATCCATCTTCACTTTTTTTCTCCATTTTTTTTTCTTGCTTCTTTTCTTGCGTCCATTCACTCGCCCCTCACTCCCTTCACTGTCTTGCCATCCTTTCATCTCGCTCCCCCAATCGCTGCATGCGCGTCGTCGTCATCTTCCGAGGTGGTACCTGTTCTTTTTGTGTTCTTTGTCCTGCGCGTGTCCCATCAGTAGTGCGTCCGTGGCGTTCGCTGCTCGACGCCACCCCTGGGCACCTCGATATCCCTTTCAGACTACTCTCTCTCTTGACTGCATGACTGACTTGGACGCTTTCCACACCCTACTCACTGCTGACCCTCGCTCGAGCTTCTGCGCCTGTTCCAGCGCTCTGCAGCCCCCCCTTTCTGGGCCTCGGGGCCTCGGACAACGGTTCGCCATTCAATCCCATTATTGATGGCCCAGGATCCAGTCTCTCCAGTTGCCCTGAGTTAAATCGCAGCCTACACACCCCTTCCATGGCATCCAAGTACCCAGGTCTTTCATTCACACTGCGCACACCGCCATTCATCGTACGGCATGCGTGAATGTCATGCTCAATGCTAATGGCCAGGACCAATGCCGACCCCACACCCCCGACGGCCGATAGACGTAGACTAGCACGGGCGCCGCGCTGACCCTGCACTCCCCCCAGCCCCGCCCTGCGCGATCCCCACTACACTGACGCCATCCAGCCCCATCGTGGTAGCAGTAGCATTGGACATTAGTTCTCAAGTACTGCATCCAATGCTTCGGAATATCACAGCCTGGTCTCACAGGAACCAATGCTCGGTCGAGAGGAGGCTGCAGTAGCGTCTTGGCTTCGCGATAGCAACCTTTCGACAACGACCCTCATTTTGTCCTCCCACTTGTCTCTGGTGTTCGGAAGCCTTTAGAGGCTTATGCACTCTCTGCCCTCGGTGCCCACTGCACATCGCGCATCGTGCACTGCGGCATTCCGTGCCGTGGCGCGTGGGGAATGGGGGAGACAAAGAGTTGGAATGCGGCCCTGGGCGCTGAGACTGCAGCTGCAAGGTCTCGAGGTCTCGAGGTCACGGATGTGCACCCCGAATGGCAGTCCCCGAATTGCTCGCGACCCGAATTGCAGGAGAGTTCGGAGCTGGATGAAGAGGATGAATTCTGCCCTGCGTGAGACCTGGAATGACCTGCCGGCAACTCAATCTCTCTGCTTCAATCTCTCGAGCTTATCAAGAGACATCGTGGCAGCTGACTATCTGATCGAGACATTGCTTCACACCTTGATATGCTGAACCCACCATGCATTCAGACACCAAACCATGATAACAGTACAGTACATTCAGACCAAACGAGTCCCTCGATCCCACGATCCCACGATCTGGATCTCAAGGATCTGTCACGTTCTCTCCTCGACCCATTCACACTGCCCACCTGAAGCACTAACCAACCTTACACTCCGCTGCTTGATGCCACGCACGAGCCTCAGGCCGAGCCAATGGTCCTCATGTCAGGTCGTACCGATCCTGATCTCTACCAAGTACTCCGCAATGCTCCCTCTGGCGGCAGCACGCAGCGCCACTCGTAGACATTGTATATTGAAGGGTCGAGACGGACGGACGCTCATGAATGCATGAATGGGCCGGGGCCCTCTGTCCCAAGCTCCTGTACTCCTAGAGAGGCATCCAATCCCCTCGTCCGCTCGCGACTCGTTTAGCTCCCTACCCGTCGGTGTCTAATTTCGCTCACTCTCTCATGAACCACCAGCTCTCACAGCTTCGGAATCGCCGAGCATATCTCCTCGTACCCCTCGTCCCATTCCGATTCCCACGTACATGCCGTGCAGCGCCCAGCCAACGCCCGCTGTTTGCCCCGCCCCTTCATTCCACATCTGATCGTCGATCGCGTCGCTGTCAGCCGCATTCCATGTGTCACTCCTCCACGGGCCGTTTCTCCGCGTCTCTACTTATCGATGTGACATCAAGACAGTGTCATGAATTACTACAGCGCTACAATATCTATAACCCCATGTCGCCCCCTGTCGCCCCCTGTCTCCCCCCGGTCCCCGCCCTCATCTCCCAGTCTCCGATCCTCAGATCTTATCCTTCTTCCGCGGCTTCTGCCTCCCCTCGCGCTTGGCCACGGCGCGCGCAAGCTTCAGCCCGCATGCATTACACAGGTCCTTGACCCCGTTCTCGCCCTTGCGCCACTCGGGGCTTTCACGCGTCCCGCACCCCCGGCACTTGTCCACGTCGCCTGGCGGCCGGACCAGCGGCCGTGTCGTGCCGCCGCCGACGCGTGGCGGCGTCGCCGTCTCGTTCAGCCGTGCGTGGAATGGCGCGACACCCGCAGCAGCCGCAGCCGGGTCGTATCCGCTGTACGGGTAGTCGGTGTACCCGTAGTCGTACTCTTGCCGCCAGTCGCGAGTGGATGGCGGCGGCGGTGCGATTGGCGGTATCGCCGGCGGTGGTGCAGGTACCGCCGGGACGGTTGCTGGTGGGACCGCCGTCGCCGCTGCCGCCCACGCGTCGGACCCGCTGCTCAGTGGCAGCTCGTAGCACTTTGTCGTCTGGAAGCATGCAAACACGAGCGTGCCATACGGGATGAACACGCTCGCAATGTGGCGATATACGCCCTCTGTTCGGATCGAGTGCTTGGCGCCAAACCGTGTCGTGCAGTTGGTCCGCACGTCTCCCGGCTTTGCCGCCAGCCGTCCCGGGTCCATGTCCACGCCGCGCATCATGTCCGCGTACTCGTCTGCATCGTAGAGCCCATCCACCTGCACTGGCGAATTTGGTGGTCGTGATGGCGGCCAGGTGAAGAGGAGTGAGTTTGGATGGGCAGGGGTTGTGAGACTCGTATGCAACTGGAACACGCGTGACGGGGGCACCCGTCCCCGTGCTGGCAGCGTGACGTTGGCCGCGATACTCTGTCGCAGATTCTGGACCGCCTGGGGTCAGAGGGGGACAAGTGTTGGACGTCGACTCACATCGTCACCAAAGGACACGGCCCCGCAGAAATTGGACCACTGCTCGTGCCGCCGTGCGGGGTCGTTGTTCGCCACTGGGTCCTTGTCCTTGATGGCGTGGAAGAATGCCAGTAGCAGTCCGTCGGCGACCTGATGTCAATTCATGTCTGCAGGGTGTGGCCATACCCAATTCAACACCAGGTCAATGATGATATAGTCGTCGTCCTCGGCGACGGCGGCGAGATCTGGCGGCACCTTGTTCTCCTGCGGCGGGCACCCAAGCAGTGACCGGATCCGGGAAAGTCGGGAGAAGCGCATCCTGTTGTCAGCAAGCAGCAGCAGCGCGCAAAGCGAGCGTGACGGTAGGCGAACGCGATGAGGGAGGTGGTAATGGGAGGCATCTGCCATAGGCGGCACAAGGCCACGGTCTCCGTGCTCACGACCTCGGTCGGATAGGCGCCGAGACCGGCAGTGAGCGTCCAACGTTCACCGGCAGAGCCCGAGTCACGCCGGAGCTGGCAATCCGCCGCGCCGGATGCACGCCATCGGGTCATCACCCTGGCGAGGAACCGGGCGCTGCTCGGGCCCGCCGACGGAGGGCGCCAGCGAGGTCGGAAGACGGACCGAGTAGCGCTGCCGCCTGCCGCGTGCCACCTGCCGCAACTACACGCCGCATGCACCGGCGGCAGTGCGCCGTCTGTCCGGATGGGTCGGCGCCAGCCTGCCCGTCTGGGCTTGGCAGCTCGCCCGGCCTCGCCCCGTCCCGCACCGCTTCGCGCCTCGCGCTTGGGCCCACCCCGCCCCGTGCTCGTGTTGAACGCACCTCGTGACGCTTCCCTGCAGGTCGTCGTTCCCAATCGAGCTCGCGAGGTCGGCACGCGCCTCTGGCGGTTAGCATGTGCGCATCTGGACTGGGGGTTGATCGGGCGCGACCGAGCAGGATACTTCTGATGAGAAGGCCTCGAGGCGCGAGAAAAGGTCACGGCCGAGGCCATCACAGGCCCGGCGAGCCGAGACATGCACGACTCGAGGCCCATCTCGCGCCGGGCCACCGGGGCGTGCACAGGGGGCGAGGTTTGGGACTGGGCACGGATGATGCGGGCGCCATCCACTCGATGCAATCTGCAAGCGGCACGCGAGCACCGGCGCAGAGATGAGGAGTGGGCGGCGTGTCGCTTCGCGGGGTGCGGGCGACGGTGGACTCGCTTCGCCGTGTGTGCCAGCGGGGTACTTCCAGCGGCTGACCGTGTACACCCAAGTCCCAGGCTGCGGCACGCATGTAACTCGCCGAGAACACGCCGGAGTCTTGTGTGCTGTTCCGCGGTACTGGAGCCGCGGTGCACCGCCCCGTGCAATCAACCCCCAGCTGCATATGCTCCACGCCTGTACTCACGTTCCCTCTCGGCGGGATGGATGAGCTCGATGATGCCGCGGGAGAGCACGCCGACGTGCTGCGGGCCGAGATGCAGCGCCATCGCCGGGTCGAGATAGACAAACTTGAGCTCGAGCTTCGGGCCGTACTGCGGCGCGAGGAGCGCCCAGTAGCATCGTGTCTGGCCGAAGCGCTGGATGGGGAGCGGAGGGGAGTGGGTGGGGAGGGGGAGGGGGAGGGGGAGGGGTGAGGACATGGGGTGGAGTGGCAAGAGATGGATATGCCGAGGTCGGGGGTGTCGGGGGGATGGCGTCAGCACATGCACGAATACGGATGCGGATGCCGGTGGGCTCAGGCTCAGGCCATGCTCACGGGTAACGGCGGTGCGGGCAGTGTCGAGCGCTGTTTGGGAGGTAAGTAGCGGCGAAGCGGTGTGTAGAGAGACGGGAGATGCATGAGAGCAAAGAGAGAGTGGGAGAGTGATCATGATCGTGGTGGTCGACAGTGATCGGGACGCGATCAAGATCAGGATCGAGCGAGACAACCGGGCGGCGCGATTCGACAACCAGGAGGAACGAGTGGGACATGCGAGTGGATGAGTGGGGATGGGTATCGCGAGCAGAGGGCATCGAATCGCGAGCGAGCATGCATGCATGGGTGTGAGGGAGAGAGGAGGCGTTGTAGTGGGGGTTGTGTTGTTTGCATGATTATTGTTGTTGTTGTCTCGTGTCAGCGATCGGAGAGAGCGGAACAGAACCAGAACAAAGGGGCATAATTAGCCAAAGACGTACCGTGAGGGCGGCCATGGCGGCGCGGCGGGGAGGGAGAGCAGCGGCAGTGGCGGTGTCAGTGTCTGTGTTGGTGTCGGTGAGAGGGCAAAAAGAAGAAGAGACAAAGAGTGGGTGAGTGATGGCGAGGATGGTGGTGGTGGTGGTGAATAAGAGATGGATGATGAAGGAGAGAAAAGAGACGACGAACAGAAAAGAGAGATGACAATGACGGAAAAAAAACTGCCCCTTCCATTTTCCACATTTTTTCCATTTCCATTTCCACCCACCATGTGACTCTTCATCCCACCGTCGCCGTCGACGAGCAGCAGCATGTGCAGCGTGCAGCGTGCAGCACAATAGCATGCAGTGTGAATGAGCGGTACCATGGCGTTGCCGCAGCAGCAGCATCATGCATTGGTGGTATCATCCCTAGTTTGCTCGTCTGCATTCAACATTTTCATTAACATTTCAGCGCCATATTGGTGTCCCGCGTCCTGTCCGGGACATTGGCCAGTGACGCCACGGACCGCAGTGATCACAAAAGAGGTCGTCTCCCGGTCCCGGGTAGAAGCTATTCATAACAAAAGAGAGCATCAAAGAGGAGAAGCACCTCGAAGCTGGGAGAAAGAAGAGACAGATGTGATGGATGCATTAGTCCGAGTGAGTGGCAAAATGGCCACTCTGCTCGGCATCATTGTCCCATTTCTACTGCTCATGGCTTCATGGCCGCCAGCACGCGGCGCACAATCGCCACGGCATCCACCTCGTCGGCGCCAGCGCGGGCGACTATCTCCGCGTCAGCGTCACACGTCGCCCGCACAGCGACGTGGGGCGGCTCCTCGGCGGGCGTGAGCTCGAGCACGAGGGCCGCGCCGCGACTGTCCCCGTCGCGCGGGAGCACGACACGCATGCCCCGCTGCTCGAGCGTCGCAGTGACGGCGATATCCGTCGGTGCTGGAAGAGTTAGTTCTGCACTGTACTCTCTGCATTCCACCACCGCTCGACTACTTGACTGCACCTACCGCTTTCGAGCTCGTCCAGGCCCTCCATGCCCACGTCGCCATCGTCATCCTCCGCATCCCCGCCGTCATCTGCCGCCTGTCGTGCATCCGGGCTGAACGCCGTCATGAAGAGCACGTCGAGCACAAGCTGCGCCCTCAGTGCGGCGACGGCGCGCCGCAGGCCCGCCCACGACGCCATCCCCACCCGCCCGACGACGTAGCCTTCAGGCCCGGGCCCACCGAGCGTCCAGTGCTGGGTCACCCCGCCTGGTGCGCGGTGCACGTACTCGCCGCCAACGAAGAGCGGCGCCGGCGCGCCGTCGCTGCCGGTGCCGCTGCTGTTGTCCGAGCTGGATGTCGCCTCGCTGGCCGCCTGTGACGTCAGCGCGATCGGGGCAATCGAAACCATGATCTCGATCACACGGGATTGAGAGCTAAATCCGCTAAAGCAGCTGGAATGTACTTTTTCTTTCAGTCGGCGACATGCTACAGACACTGTCTCACAACGTGTGATGCGTGTTCGAAGCGAGCGATACGCGATACACTTTCACTCCAGCATGGTACGCAGCTACTCACAAGCAGGCCCTCCACTTTGATTGCAGGCGACCACGGGTCACCCTCCCCGGCGGCAGGGTTAAGCCACGTGCGGCGCACGACCAGCCCGCGCCCGGCGATGCTGGGTGTGTCGTCGACATACTCGAGCACCCATTTGCCTTTACACGCTGCCGGCTCTGCCGGCGGCGCCGCCTGCGCCTCGTCCACGGCCATTGAATCTTCCTCCGGGAGGGGCGGCACGTCCTCGCCGTCTCCTGCGGGCCGGAGGCGCCACGCGGGATTTCTCACGCCCGGCGACGCATCTAACAAACGGAACGAGGGGAAGAGCGCGCCCTGCGTGTCGGGATACACTTTCCACCCCTCTTCTCCAGCACACAGGCGCTGGACGCCAGCAGCGAGTGTCTCAAGGTCGGCAAAGAGATCTGCACTGCTCGACTCTGCAAGCTCATCAAGGCTCTTCAGCTCGCCTAGTGCCGCCTGCAGTGCCTTGGCGGTATCCTCCATGCCGGCGCGCTTCTTCGTGTTCCAGTGTTCCAGGTGCGCCTCCACCGCAGCACGCAAAACAGCCCCCACCCAGTCCGCCTTGCCTGTTTCGCCCGCGGGCGTGATGTGGTTTGCGCTCAGTTTCGCCAAGCGGATTTTCCCCCGGTCGGCGAGCGGGGGCGGAGCGGGCGTCGCGGGCGTGTCTGTGAGTCCGACCGGGGTGCCGACTGCTGTTGGCGGCTCGGTCTTGTCTCCCGCTGCGTCGACTTCGAGGTCGATATCCACAACAAACCGCGACCCGGCGAGGGTGAGCGATGTGCGGAGCAGGCCAAACTGCGAGTCCTCTGCGAAGACTTGGAGGCCGAGGCGCGTGCCGAGCGCAGAGACGAGCTCTGCAGGCGGAAGAGTGCACAGCGCGCCGACAGGGCGCGGGGCGGGCGGAAGACCCGAAAGGACGGTGCTGAGTGGGAGAAGAACGGATTCGTGGGTTATCCTGCTGTCAGCGGATGGGAAAATGAGTTGAAAGGGCGTAGCTTGATCTGAGGGCCGTGTTAAGGTGTCATAGACATGCAGTGCGCCTTCTGTGAGAAAGGAGCAATAGAGAAACGAAAGATGAGCACTGAAGGATGCAGACCGGCTTCCTCAGACACAACAAAGGAGCCCTTCCACAAACACAAACAGAGATGTAAACCCCATCACTTCTCTTGCGCCAACGTCTCTTACAGCAACCTCGAGCAGAAAGTCCTCTCTCTCGTCACAAACGCGTCCCAGCCCCATCCCGATCCCACATTCTCACACTCACACTTCCCGCATCGCCCTCGCGACGCGAATACGCTCCTTGTCCGCAGGGCTCGCCGGCGCCCCAGGACCCGCACTTCGTCCCAGTACGCCGCGCGCCAGCTCCATCGCCTCGCGCATGCCCTTCAGACTCCCCGCGTCGCCCCCCGCGCGCGCCTTGCCCTTCCATCCGCGGAGCGGGGGCAGCGGCGCGTACGGGTGCAGATACGGCAGTGTCGGGGATGGGTGGGCCGCGACGTGCGCGCGGAGCAGCGCGTGCAGTGCCGAGAGGACGGTCGGGACGTCGGCGCCTGGTGCTTCTGCTGCTGCTGCGGTTGCTGATGCCGGTGCTGGCGCTGGGTCTGTCATGGTGGATGGAGTGATGGATGGAGGGCGATGTCAACAACAAACTCATGTAGTCTCTCGCAGCCAGCCTCGACTGACATTGGGACTCGGAATGGCTCACGTGATTCGTTTTCACATGGCTATCATGCTTATTCCACGCGAACCTGACGCTCTGCTGATCCTCGATCCTCTGCTGATCCGTTCCGCGGATCCTCAGCACAGCGATCCGGGGTCCCCAGAAAATCCGTTACTCCGGACGACAACAACCGCAACAAATCCGTTGCCATCTCTTGGAAACACCCACGCTGTCTCTCTTTCTCTCTCTCTCTCTCCACTCCCACTCCGCTATGAGCCATATCCGCTCTCGAAGCGCCACGGGCTCGCGCCGCGGCCGCTCCGTGTCCCCCGGCCGCGGGGATGACGGCACCGAGCGGCGCTCGCGCTCCCGTCCGCGCCACCTCTCCCCCGACCCCGCAAGGCGGCACTACGGCCTCGGTCTCGGTCTCGGCGTCGACACGCCAGGCCCCTCCGTCGCCTCTCTCGGCCCGTCCCCCTCCGGAGCCTCATCAGCATTCAGCATCACCTCCCCGCAGGCGTCCGGGTCATACACCCTCCGCCGCAGGCCGCCAGTCCACGAACTCGCCGCGTCACTCCCGACCACATCCCACTTTCCCCGCTCGGAAAGCGCCTCCCACGTCCCCGCCGAGAGCGACTATCTCGCCGACTGGGAGACGCTCGCGCGCCTCGTCGCGCCGGCACCGGCTCCGAGCCCCGCACCGCCCCCGTCCCCGGCGCAGACTGTGCCGAGCTCGACGTCCCCGCTCTTCTCGCCGCTCCCCCGTCTCGGGAGCCTGCGCTCCACGCGCTGCGTCACAACCCCCGTGCGCATCAGGCGACACTACATTCATGATGTCCCCGAGGATTTAGAGAGCGAGGCAGAGGCGGAGGCAAGCGCGGTATCGTACACTTCTGAGCTCTCGGGCTCGCCTGGTGCCCTCTCGCCACCGCGCCGCGCACCCTCTCCCACAGCGTCCGACGCCACTGTCACTCTCACGACGTCGCCGGGCATCGAGGAATCGTACCAGCGCTTCTTTGCGCCGCCGACCCCGACGCCGCCGCGCCACTCGGAGAACACCACGCCGGGCCCGGGAACGGGTAATGGTCTGAACAGTACGTGGAGCATGGAGCGCGATCTGCAGGTGGAGCGCGATCGCCACTTACATCTTCTCACCTTCTGACTCTGACTTTAGATACAGAGACCGACACGGCTGCGAAACCTGCTCGCTCGCGGTGGGATGCTGTGCGGGCATGGCGCCTGCCCGCCTGGTGGCGCCCGATCTTCAAGTGTGCGCTCGCGTACTTTGTCGCCTCGCTGTTCACTTTTGTGCCCGCGCTTTCGGGGCTGCTGTCCAGCAAGACGGAGACGGACGTGCATGGGCGCGTGCGCCGCGTCCCGGCGTACTCTGCGCACATGGTGGCTACTATTGTTGTCTATGTGAGTAAGGTAAAAGCCACTTCTGACGCCAGTTCAACCCGTCCAAGACGCTGGGCAATATGATCCTCTCGACGCGGTACTGCTTTACGCTCGCGCTCCTCGCGGCACTGGTCTGTTTGCTGAGTTTTGAGATTATCAAGCTGTTCGACTACTACTCGCCGACAAAAGGCGAAAAGTGGGACTGGGTGAGCGAGGCAGGCGACTGGATCGTGTGCGTGTTCTGCGTCGGCGGGAGCATGGGCGCGCTCGCGTGGCTCAAGCTCTGGGTCGACAACCCGTCCTTCAACACCGGGTGCTCCATGGCCGCCGTGACTTTGTTTACCGTCGTGGTCAAGGAGGGCGGGTGGCCGAAGCTCAAAGAGGTGTTAATCATAGTTCTCATCGGGGGTGAGTACCCAAGCCGAAGGCAAAGTCTCTAACAGCAGCAACAATCACCAACGTCGTGTGCTTCACCATTCTCCCCGTGTCGGCAACCTCGCGCCTGCAGGTCTCAATGACAAAGTCGCTCAACTCATTCTCGACTCTCCTGGACCTCCTCACATCCACATTCCTCCTCAAGCAGCCGCTCGAGAGGGACCACCGCATGCCGCTCGCCGACGCCGTCAAATCCCACGGCGCGGCATTTTCCTCCCTCAAAGCCGATCTCAGCGAGGCACAGCACGAGCGCCTCGTCGACCCCCGCATCCGCGGATCAAACTTTGACCTGTACAACGCGGCCCTCGGCTCCATGGCCCGCCTGGCACAGCACCTCGCCGCGCTGCGGGGCAGCACGCGCTTCGAAGAGAGTATACTCCTGGCTGTCCGCGAAGGGCGCATCTCGCTCGATCCAGCCGAAAAATCCCCACCAAACATCGCGGCGTCCGTCGTCGGCGACCTCAACACCCTCCCGACCGTGTGCGTCGAGGACCAGGAGGACGTCGCCGACAGCATCGACCTCCTCCTCCAGCTCCAGCGCATGACGGGCGCGAACCTCGATCTCCTCGTGGTGAGTATTCACCAGCACCTTTACTCTCCCTCCACTCGCTCACTACAGGAACGCTGCGACGACGCGCTGGACGGCATCGAGGCGGTCCTCGCGGCGGCCGGCAAGCCCGCGACGATCGGCTCAGAGGACGAGTACCTCGCGGCGTGCAAACGCGTGCGCGACGGCGTGTCGGACGCGCTGCGCAACTTTTCCCGCTCGTCCAGCCGCGCCATCAAACGTATCTATGCGGGACCCCGACGCCGCACGGGGGTGTACGGGTCCGACGAGAGCAGCTCGGAGAGCGGGAGCGAGTCGGAGGACGACGAGGGCCCGAATGAGGTGGTTTTTCTGGTATACTTGTGGGTGTTAGACTCTCCCACGTCACTGACATCAGCTCCCTGTTCACCATTGAGGAGTTTGCGCGCGAGCTCCTCTTCCTCATCGACACGGTCTACGACGTGAGTCCACATTTATCATCTCCCTCTGACCGCAGATCACCGCCGCGCCCCCGCTCAGCGCAATGGACCAGCTCTCGTACTTTGTCCGCCCGTGGCGCGGCCGCCGCCGCCGCAACTTTCTGTACAAGCAGTTCCGTACGTGACTGCTGCGACTCTGCCACACTCCTCTCACTCCTCACCGCTCACACTCCCAGAAAAGCTCGTTCCCGTCGACCCGTCACGACTGCAGCCGCCGCTGTTCCCCCGCACGCAGCGCGACGAGCGCGGCACCCTCCTCACGCCAGGCCGCGACGGCCTCTCCCTCCGCCGCCGGATCTACCAGTGGGCGTGGGAGCTCGGTGCGCGGCTCACCGAGCCGGACATGAAGCACGCATTCAAGACGGGCGCCGCGGGCGCGATGCTCGCCGCTCCCGCGTTTATCGAACGCGCGCGCCCGATATTCCTCGAGTACAAGGGCGAGTGGGCGCTCATTGCCTTTTTCGCGACCATGAGCCAGAGTATTGGCCAGACAAACTTTCTCTCCGTCTACCGTATCCTCGGGACGCTGCTTGGCGGCGCTGTCGCTGTTCTCGCGTGCACCCTGTGAGTTTAGACGTTTGTCCTTTGTCCCGCTCACACCAGGTTCCCCGAGGACCCCGTCATGCTCCCGATCTTTGGCTTTCTCTTTTCCCTCCCCTGTTTTTATATCATCACGCAGACAAACTACGTCCAGGCCGGCCGCTTCATCCTCCTCACCTACGTGCGAACAATCCGTAGAGTGCTGCTGACATCAGAACCTCACATGCCTGTACGCGTACAACTTGCGCGCAGCCGACCTCTCCCCAATCACCATCGCGACGCGCCGCTCCACGTCGGTCATCGTCGGCGTCACATGGGCAGGCATCGTCAGCCGCTACTGGTGGCCGTATACTGCGCGCCGCGAGCTGCGCATGGGTCTCGGAGAGTGAGTTAAGGAGTGAATATCCCCCCCAAACTGATTGCAGCTTCTGCCTCGACCTGTCGTATCTCTACTCCAAGCTGGTCACGACATACACGCGCGGCGTGCCGGCACGCCCCGACCTCGCGGTGACCGAGTATCCCGCTGAGCACTCGCCATCGGACGAACGCACGCCCCTCCTCCCCGTAACTCCCCCCGTGTCGCGGCACCACCTCGCACCAGACGTGCTCCAGTTTATGGCCATGGAGCTGCACCTCCAGGGACAGCTCGCGACGCTCCGCGGGCTGCTTACGCACGCCAAGCGCGAGCCGCGTCTCAAGGGCCCGTTTGCGGCAGACTTTTACCACCAGGTTCTCCTCAGCTGCGAGCGCATGCTCGACCGCCTGCACTCGATGCGCTGCGTCACAACGCGGCATGAATGGTGAGCAAACAAGTATATGCGGCATGTTGACGGCAGGGACGAGTCGACCCGCCAGGCATTCATCCTGCCCGTCAACGCGCTCCAGCGCGAGATGGCCGGCACGGTGATCCTGTACTTTTACACGCTCAGCGCGGGGTTCAGGCTGCGTATCCCGATGCCGCCGTACCTCCCTCCGGCGGAGCGCGCGCGCGAGCGCCTGGTCTCGGCGATCCGGGAGCTGGACGTCGTGCGCCGCCGCTCGGTCCGCGCTGGCGGCCGGCACCTCCTGTTCTTTGCGTACGCGCTTGCGATGCACGAGGTCATTGCCGAGCTCGAGTATGTCGGCGGCTTACTCCAGGATGCGTTTGGGGTTATTTACCAGAGCACCGCCAAGGACTTTGAGGAGCTCTTTGGATCAGACGCCGAGGCGCAGGTTTGCCACTCTGTGCACTTTGAGGCGGGCACCTTATAAACTCTTTTTCTTTACACGAAACGATACGATAAAGTAGATGAACGACACGACTGAAAATTACTCTTTTCTTTTTCTCTTCTTTCCACCTAATCCCTTTCTTGCACTGTAGCTTAGATTGGCATGTATATATTATCACGGTTACACAACACAAACAAACTAGTACTCGACGCGCATCTCGCACCACGCCGCGCTCGAGCGGAGCACACCCATCATATCGCCCAGCTCGGCCGCCTCGTCGCGCCCCMCCCCGCCAGCGGCAACTTCGGTCTGCACGTCGTCCCACATTTCGCCGAGCACCGCGTCGAGCGTGTTCCGCCGCCCGAGCGCGCGCGAGCTGGAGCGCCCCAGGATCGGCTCGCTCTCGCCCTCGGAACTCGGCGTGCGCGAGGCGGAGCGCGGCGAAGAGGAAGCGGGCAATGCGGACGTCGGCGCGACCCACCGCCGGCGCGGGGGCGGGGGCAGCGCGCTCGCGCTGACACTCACCGGCGCCTCGTCCCCATTATGCACGATCGGCTCGCGGGGCGGGGAGAGGGAGGGTGGGACAGGGGGTGAGAGGGAGGAGAGTGGCGACCGGCTGGCGCGCGCGCTTGCCGACCAGTCGGTCCCGCTGACGCTTGCGCTGGCCCGGCCGCGCGATGGGCGGGTAAGATCTGCGTCCCCGTTGGGGTGCGCGGACGCAGGGTGGCGCTCGCCGAGAAGGTGCGCGAGCTTGGAGGTGCGCCGTCTGCCGCGCGGCGGCGGGGGCGGGGAGGACGGGAGGGAGACGGGGGCGGGGGGCGGCACCGCTCCCTTTCCCACAAGCAGCGGGTGCTCGGGCGGCGGCGAGAAGTGTACGCTCTCGGGGGGCGCCGAGGCGCGCCGGCTGCTGCGCAGTGACGACGTGCTTGCCGCGGATGTGGGCGTCGGCGGGGGCGGGAGCGCATGGAGATACTTCTTGTCCGTGTCCACGAGCTCGTCGACGAGCAGCGCGAGGCGCTCCTGGTCGTGCTCGGCCATGAAAATGAGCGAGTTGAGGCTGTGCCGGTACGACTCGTAGACTGGCGAGCCGCTATTCTCCTGTCCTTCCGCGTTGGCGCCGTCGCCGTCGCCGTCGACCTCGAGGCCAGGGAGGTAGAGACTCGCGGGGGGCGCGTCGCCGAACAGTTTGCCAAGTTTGGTTGCGCGGCGGCGCGCAATTCTGCGCTGGTCGGCAGTGAGCGCGTCGCTTGACCGTGTGGGAGTGTGCGTCTCGTCCGAAGCAGGTGCCGAGAGGGAAAGACCAGAGACGGCGCCGAATGAGCCGCCAAAGGACGTCGCGCTCGGCGCAGGCGACACGCTGAGGCGCGCCGGCGAGTCGCCCCGGCGGCGGAAACGATGCGTCCACCGGTCGCGTGTGCGCGCGGTGATTACCGAGGACGAGTTGGACTGCGTGCGCGTCAGGGCTGGGATGCGCGGCGGCTCGGGGAGGGGAAGGTGCTCGTCCGACGTGTTTGGGCTGTTGAGCAGCGCCGGCGTGATTGGGTTCCCGAGCAGGCGCTGGAGCTGGAGTCAGCGAACACAGAGGGGTATTGTCATACTTTTGCTAGCTGGTTACGGCGGACGTGGCGGCTGTCCCGCGTGTGTGGGGGCGATGTGGGTGGGGACTCGTCGCGGACGCGTGGCCGTGTCTCGCGCTGTGCGCGCCGCGTCCACTCCCTGACCTCCGGGGAGCGCGTCTCTGCGACCATGCACTCGCGCGAGACGTAGACCTGTAGGCCAGAGGAGGGCGGGGCGGGGGCGGGGTCGCCGAGGAACGCGCGGGCGAGGCGGGACCGCGCCGACGGCGGGGGCACAAGCGGACGCGGGGGTGTAAGCGACGTCGTGCTCCCGGTGATATGCGAGAATTGGTGTCGGCCCACGCGCTGCGGAACGCAGTCCTCGCGCTCCCATTCGGGCGCCTCTGTGCGCGGCCAGAGCGAGTCGTCGAGCCTGGTCGCGACGGTAGTGGAGACCATTGTTGGCTCAACGACGAAGCGCTCGACCGTGCTCTCTGGGAGAGGGGCGCCGAGGACCTTTTCGAGCTTGCGCGTGCGCTTGACGAGCACGGCCTTTTGCTCGGCCGGGAGATCCGCCTTGTTCGCCATCATGGCCGGGAGGTGGGGTGGCACAATGTCGTTGGAAATGCGCGGGAGCAGGCCGGCAGTGGCGCTCTCGGCGTACCCCGACGACGCCGAGTCGACCGATGCGACGCGGTACAGGCTCTGCATGTGGTGGTGGGCCAGCGCGGGGGACGTTTCTGGTGCGATTTCTGTTGACAGTTTCGCTGGGCGGTCGGCGTCGCACAGACTGCGGTCAGCAACAGTTTCTCTTCTCGACGTACTCGTCCAGCACGCGCTCGGCCTCGGACACGCTTCGCTCACGGAGGTTCGTCACGAGGTCGACCTGGTCCTCGTCGAGGTCGAATATCCCCGTGTGGCGGTTACTCCAGTACCGCGTCGGTTCGAGGACGCCCGCGACGTCGCCCTCTGTGAGATTCGGGTGTGAGTCGGGGCGCGCAAACGTCCAGCGGCGGTTGAGCCGCGCGTCCTCTGGATCAGGGGGGAGGATGGCGAGCTCGCGCCGCTCGCGCGCGTCCCGCAGATGCTGCATGATTGCCGTGGGACTCTCGGGCCGCTCGTGCGTGCCCGGCGGGGTGCGGCATAGAGCGTCGGCAACCGACGTGGACGTGTGCGACGCGCCAAGTGGCAAGCTCGTGTCCTTTGGACACTTTAGATCCCTCGGGTCGGCCTCCGCGCCCGGTTCTTTGATAGACAGGGCTTGGAGGGCGGTAGGGAGGACGATGGCGCTGTGCCTACTGCGCGCGCCGAAGGTGCCCGTGCTCCCGCGGCGGGGGAAGAGGTCGGTCTCGCGGAGCTCGGCGACGGGGGAGTGCGCGGTGGGCGTCGTCGGGCCGAATGTGCGTGCACTGGTCGGCGTCGGCGGGGGGAGCGTGAGTGGGGAGGGAACGACGGGAGGCGGGGAGAGTGTGAGCGGGGTGATGGGCGTAGTGGACGCTGGCAACGGCGACGAGTAGAGCGCGCCGGCGAGGGGGAGCGCTGGCGGGCGAGTCGTGCGCTGCAGACACAAGGATGGTGCGGATGCTACTCCTGGTGTCCTTGTTGTCCCCCTCCCACTGGGGCTTGCTCCACTTTGTGTTCCACATTCTGTTCCACATGATACGCTCTCCCGGGTCTCCCGGGGGTCGAGCGGCGCACGAGGACTCGCGGGGTGATCGGAGAGACCGAGCGCGTCGAGCGGAAGCGACAGCGACAGGTGGGGCAGCGCCGGGAGCGACGGCGCGGTGTGGAGGGCGTACTCGTTATCAGAGGCGGCGTCGCTGTGTGTCCGCGCGTGCGGCGGCGTCCGCGGCGTCCGTGGGCGGCGTGTATAGTCGGTGCGACTCTGTGGCTCGCTGTCGTCGGTGTTCTTGATGAGCGCCGACTCGCGCGCCGGCGAGCGCGGGGGCACACGGGGAACCGAGGGGCCAAGCGTGGATCGCGATGCGGACAGGGATGGGTCCCGAGAGGACATGCTGGTTGAAAACTACTTTGCTCTTCGTTTGAGGTTTGTTTATGATCGTTTCTCTAGTCGTTGTCGTCCTTGGGCTCGGTGTTCCTCCTTGTCGCGGTCGTCAAAGTGCTAGTAGTCGTGGATAGATGTGTCGACGTCGAGAGACGTCCGACGTCGCGACTAACTCTTTAGGGATCGAGTCTGAGGACTGCTCGTGCGTGCATGCTTATCACTCGTTTGCAACACCTCTCAATGTCGAGCAAAGGACGTCAGGATGAACACCACCCTATTGTCCTGGTCTCGTCCTGTCTCACAGACAAAGAACCCCTTCGCCGTGCTCCTGCGACGTGTATTCTCTCTCTCTCATCCCAGATCCTGTCCTCGAGTTGTCTCGGATATCGTGTTGCTCTGCGCCACACAACCCCCACACCCCGAACTCTGCTGCTCCCTCCTCGCGCTGCTCGGCATCCATTCCGCGTCCGCATGGAACATGTACATGAACACCACTGGGCCCCTGTTGGTCCGCCGGCCCCCGGACCTCGAGCAAAAGTGAGCAAGTGAGTAAGTGATCCTGCATATAGTATCCTGTGGCGGTGGCTGTGGCGCGGGCTTGTGGCGCAAAGAGAACGGATAACGAGCGGCCGAGTGTGAGTGGTAGCAATTGGGAGTAAGAAGAAGAGCATTCATGCGGAGAGGGCTATTAACAGACTGACACTGAGCCATTGACGACCACAGGATGGAAGGCTCTACTGACGTGGTGCCTCGAATGGCGACAGGAAGAGAGTGGCACAGTGGCCTCTATTGACAGATTGACCACCTGAAGAGCCACAATCCCCCATCTCCCCATCCCCAGCTCCATCCCCACCGGCCACCGGCCCACTGTGCTCCTCGTTCTCCACCGGAACCCACCTTGTGTTGACAGTGACCGCCGCGGCCCGAGCGCGACATGTGTCCTCTGGCGACTGTGCGACTGCCGCGTCGTCTTCGTCTTGGTCCGGGGCTTTGTGACCTGGTGACGGTCCCTGCAGGATCCGACAGGAGTATCCCCTCATATCCCTCATGCCCCGAGACCCCGAGACCGGCAGCGAAGACGCTGTGCGCTGAGACGAGACGACACACACAGGAACGAGCACTGCCCTTTGGCCGCTGATTGGTGTCCCGTTTAGAGAGTTTGAGAGTTCATCCGGATCAAAAGTTGCATCCGGTCCAAAGTTCCGTTCATGAATCCTGTACTGGTCTGCCACATGTCTCGACGCTGTCTCACGTCTCACGTCTCACGTCTCACGAACTCACAGACTGCATCCTCCCGTTGACTGTCATTGTGCTGGTGGTCGCTGGCCCGCTCTATCGTCTATTGTCCGTGCTCGCTGGTGGCTGTCGGACATGAGGACAGACGAGGGCTATTGTGACCGTGCAGAGAGAGGCGACATGGACAAGAACCTGTGCGCCTGTCAGAGCACAGCCAGCAGGCCAGCAGGTGTAGAATTGTAGAACACATGACATGCATGTTTTGTTTCTGGTCTGCGACACACATCGGAATGGGAGCCAGCATCCTGCCCCCAGGTGTCCGATTCCGATGTCCGGCGTGTCATCTCCACACAGACTGTTGTGTTGTGGACACCCACGATAAGACAGTGACACAGTGACACTTCACTGCTTTGATGCATAGCCTCTTTCCTGGCTTTTGCGTGGCGAGACATCCCAAGACATCTCCACCAGACTAACTCTAGAGAAGCGGAGAAGCAATGATGTTGGTCAAAGCAGCAGCTACGGATTGTGATGGCGAGCACGGTCTTTTGGATGGTGAGCACAATGGTGGCGACCGTGGGATAATTGGCGGAGATTGAGCACTCTCCGCCATCATATTCAGGTCACGTGAGCAGAATTTCAGTGGGCCACTGTCCAGATCTCGACGACAAGGTCTACAAAAGCTTTCAAATATTTCAGACATCCATCCTCCCACATCCACCTATCCACCATGCCGCTCGACTTTATCGGCACGATCGACTCGGACGACGAGGGTCCCGCGGAGCGCATCGCCTCGACAAGTGCGGTTGCCGCGAACGGCTCCGGCTCCGGGGCCGGGGAGCTCGACCCGGGGTTCAGCTTTGACCTCGGCGCGTCTGCCGCGCTCGACCTCTGGGGTGGAGACGAGGTGAAGGGCAAAGACGAGTTTACGGTCGACGACATTATTGCGCGCCGGACGGGAAAGGCTGTGCGCGCTTATCGTGAGCGGAAACGGGCGCGGGAGGAGGGAGAGGAGGAGAGTGGAAGCGAGGAGGAGAGTGGGAGTGAGGGCGACGAAGAGGATGAGGAGGGGGATGAAGAGGAAGACGAGGAGGCGAGTGATGACGAGGTGGATGTGTCCTTTGAGGACGGGTCTGTGGATGGAATGGACGTGGACGAGGATGATGAAGACGAGGAGGATGAGGACGACGACGCTGGCTCGGACGCCGACGACGCCGCCTCCGACTCGGACCTCGACTCGGAAGAGGACACTGCCGCCGAGAAGGCGCGCAAGGACGCCTTCTTCGCCGCCGACCCGACCTCGGCAACGACCGACCTTTCCACAAGCTTCTCCTCGATGAACCTCTCGCGCGCGATGCTGCGCGCCCTCACGTCCCTGGGGTTCACTGCCCCGACGCCGATCCAGTCGCGTGCGGTCCCGCTGGCGCTCCTCGGCCGCGATATTCTTGGCTCGGCAGTCACCGGTTCCGGAAAAACCGCCGCCTTCATGATCCCCATTCTCGAGCGTCTCAGCTACCGCGACCGCGGACGGGGCGGGAACGCGTGCCGTGTCCTTGTCCTCTGTCCCACCCGTGAACTCGCCGTGCAGTGCGAACAGGTCGGCAAGGCCCTCGCCGAGCGCGGCGGGCTGGACGTGCGCTTTGCTCTGCTTGTTGGTGGACTGTCGCTCAACGCGCAGGCACACGCGCTGCGCACCCTCCCCGACGTGCTCATTGCCACGCCCGGCCGTCTCATCGACCACCTGACAAACACGCCGTCGTTCACCCTCTCCGCCCTCGACATTCTTGTTATCGACGAGGCGGACCGCATGCTCGAGGCAGGATTCACGGATGAGCTCGAAGAGATTATCCGCCAGTGTCCCCGCGGGCGGCAGACGATGCTGTTTTCCGCCACCATGAGCGACAGTGTCGATGAGCTCGTCAAACTCTCCCTCGACCGGCCCGTGCGCGTCTTTGTCGACCCGAAGCGCAACACCGCCGCGGGCCTCACACAAGAGTTTGTCCGCATCCGCGCAGACGAACAGCGCTCGCCCTCGCTGCTCGCACTGTGTAAGCGCACCGTACACGAAAAGTGCATCATCTTCTTCCGCTCCAAGGCGCTCGCGCACCAGATGCGTGTCGTCTTTGGTCTCTCTGGGCTCAAGGCCGCCGAGCTACACGGCAACCTTACGCAGGAACAGCGTCTTGTCGCGCTCAACGACTTCAAGGCCGGCAAGGTCGACTACCTGCTAGCGACGGACCTCGCGTCGCGTGGTCTGGACATCAAGGGCGTGGAGACGGTCATCAACTACGACATGCCGGGCCAGCTGGCGCAGTACACCCACCGTGTGGGCCGTACCGCGCGTGCGGGGCGCAAGGGCCGCTCCATCACCCTCGTCGGTGAGGCCGACCGCAAGATGCTCAAGGCGGTGATCAAGCACGCGCCCGACGACCAGATCCGGCACCGTATCCTGCCGTCCGAGGCCGTGGCGGCGATGGGGGCGCGGCTCGAGGAGATGAAGGACGAGATCACCGACGTGCTCAAGGAGGAACGCGAGGAGAAGCTCCTCCGCCAGGCGGATATGGAGCTGCGCAAGGGCCAGAACATGGTCGAGCACGAAAAGGAGATTTTTGCGCGCCCGGCCAGGACATGGTTCCAGAGCGAGAAGGAGAAGCAGGCGGCCAAGGGTGAGTCGAGCGGGTTGGAAGGGGCACAGAGCATTGTTTTCTATACAGGATAAGAGCTGACGACGCAGACGCCGGCAAGGCCGCGCACACTGCGACTGGCAAGACGGCGGCGCCAAAGGAGGAGAAGAAGAAGGAGAAGCGGGGCAAATACGAGGGTCTGTCGCGGAAACAGAAGCGGCGCAAGATGGCCAACGACGAGGAGGCGGCGGAGCGCGCTGCGGGTGGACGGAATATCGACGCGGCGATCCGCAACGCGAAAAAGGCGGCGCGGCCGCGGCCCATCACCGAGAGCATGCCCAAGACGCCTGCGAAGAAGGGCAAGAGCAAGAGCAAGGGCAAAAAGGAGGGAGGCAAGCGCCGCTCGGCATTCGACGATGCGGGCACGCACGAGGGTATGCGCGCCAAACCCGTAAAGGTCAACCTCGCCAAGAAGGGCAAGGGCAAGGTCGCAAAGGGCAAAGGCGGCAAGAAGGGCAAGTAGAGAGGAGGGGAGAGGGGGATGAGGACACGATAGAGATACCATTTACCATACCATGCATCATTGGGTTAGAGATGGACAATGGGCATTGGCGGAGATGGTGACGGGAGATGGCGAGATTCAGAGGGACAGGCAAGAACGACAATGAACTCGTGCATGCAATACGGCGGGGACAAGGATGTGATTGCATCCGTGCTCAACAGCACATGGCGAAGGGTTTGCTCTTGTTAGTGTATCAGTAGTCGACAGAGGCGCAACAAGGTAAACATGTCAAACACGGCAGGCAAGGACACGACAACACAGAACAACAAACATGCAGAGACAACAAGGTATACTATCAACGAATACAACTGCGGTGTCAGCTTTGATTTCCAAAATGTCATAGCTGTCGCGGCGAGTCAGACATCCAAGGAAGAAGAAACTTCATAGCATCGCCCCGCGTAGCATCCGCGTCTGCCTGCTGCCCCTTTCGGGGCCCGTTAGGAGTGCGCCCGGCTCAACGGAGGTTCAACCGGAACCGGGGCACTCGACCGCGGGGGGCTCGGCGGTGCGTCGGCGGGAAACAAACTCCTGGCAGGGAGGACGCTGCAGTGGAAACTGCGTATGGTTTTAAATAGGTTTTCATCATTCTGCCGCGAAGCAAAAGGACTGTGAGGAAGACAGAGACTTACATTCTACAGTGTTCTCAATGTGCCCCCACTCGCACAAATGCACATTTACACATCTGTCGTCAGCGCTGTCCAAGACAACAAACAAAAAGAAAAGAGGATCAGACAAAGGCACTGGCAAGCGCCGTGAGCCCGGCAAGCCGGGGGTCCGGGAGCCCCCCGCGAAGGGGGTCCCTATCTCGTTCGACATGGTCGGTAAGACGGGGAGAGAATAAGAAGGTCATCAGGGTGGATGTGCTGCGTGCAGCGCAGCAGCAGGGGGTGAGGTGGTGAGGATGACTTACCCATTGCGCGGTGGATAAATGGAAGAAAAGTGAGAGATGATGAGCAACGTCAAAAGCGTTCTCGCCGCCGGCATAAGTAGTCTGCTCGTCGACCCAAAATTATTTTTCGCTGGGTGGTGGAGGGAAGGCCAGAATTCATTTCCTCGCACCCCTCTCGCACCGCACACCGCACTCGCACCCGGAGATAACGCAAACTCCGATGTGGCACCCACTCAACCCACCGTCATCCGCCCCTTCGGCTCGGCGCGATGCCGGAGCTCGGCGTCGAGGCGTCATTGTTGCGCGTTGCCTTCCTTCTCTTCCGGTCGCCACCACAACAGCGTTCATCGCCACCACCCACGCTCCCTTACTAGCCACCATGTCCGCGCCGCCATTCGGGACCGCGTCGGCGTACGCGGACGCATTCCCTGCGCCGCCGCCCAAGGAGCTCACCATCTCCGCCGAGACGTGCTTCAACCTGAGTGTGTTCAAGAGTGAGTCCCACAATGGTGATGTACGGGGAGTGTGCTGACAGCGCTCTTCTCTGGATGCTTCGCTCCTCTCTGAATGATTATCCTCCTCTCACCCTTTCTCACTCAGACATTGTCCGCGAATACCGCAAGCTCGACGACCAGGTCGTGACCCGCCTGAACCGCGCACAGGCGCAGCTGCGCGATGAGGCCCGCGTCGGAAAGGGCGGCAGCCCAGAGGGCATGTGCGCCAAGATGTGGTCCGAGATGATGGGTGCGTCCGGGGGGCTAAAGAAGCTGCGGGGCTGACATTCAGCGGGATGGCTGCACCGCCAGACACTGATATCGTATTGCGAACGGACAGTGGACGCGAGCCTGGCGTCGAAGCGCGCCGCGAGCGCGGGTGTCGAGCCGGGTCTCGCGGCCGCCCCGCCCCCGGTTCCTGGCGTCTCGGGGGGTGTGCATGAGCGCGGGGCGCGCGAGGAGCAGGTCATTGTCGACCAGATTGCGAACGAGGCGAGCATCGAGGCGATTGTGAGGAAGCGCACGCTCGAGGGTGAGTGGGTAGTGGATTCTCAGGGGAGTGCGTGTGCGGGCTTGTGCTTGTGCAAACGCGCTATGCGCTTATGCGATGCGCGCGATGTGGCTCCGGCCACATGCACATCCTACCGCATGACCTTGCATGCCGTCGCAGGCCTCAGGCCTCTACACTCTTCTGCTATCTGTCGCTCCCACCAAATGTTGACCCACCGCAGTCTTCAAGAGCCGCTGCCCGTACTTTGTGCCCGGCGGACAGGACCGGGAGTGGTGGGATCTCGCAGAGAACGGACGGGTGGGCTCGGGCCAGGCGTAGACTCATTGCCATTGTACATTATGCATCAACATCACAGTTCAGCCGAGTACATGGGTGGGAAGGAGTCGTGAGGTGTCTGCGGCCCAAGTACCGGCCCGTGGTCGCACCCCTGCGGACATCTACATCTTTAGAACTTGTAGAACTGACCGCTGCTGCCTGCTACTCAGAACACTGATCGATATCAAGCTGTAGAGGCACATGCTCCGTGCCACTTGCGCCGTGCAAGATCCTTACAAGACGCGCAAGACGCGCCCTATCAGTGACTGTCCACGATCAGTGTCCTCACTGAACAACGCACATACATCCCACTCTCAGTAATCATACTCTCCCTGGCCATTCTGGCTCTCGAACCGAGTCCCATTCGCGCGCGGCTGCCCATTCGCGCGCGACGCGCCATTCGCCACCGGTCTCCCATCTCCGCTTCCCGCACTCGTACCCGCCCCACCGCCGTTCCCCACACGTACACCCGCGCCACTCGGCTCCTCATCGTCAAACCACGCTTCCTCCGCTTCGCGCTCCGCCACGGGGTCCGGCGGCGGCTCCGTAAAGTCGATATCGTCATAGTCGATCGTCTGCATGAGCGATTACACCGACATAAAACTCACATCCAGGCCGTCGAGGAACAGCTCGAGCACCTGCCGCTCAAACGCGCGCACCACCGAATCCTGGTCGCTGTCCCCCGTACCCGCGTTGAATCGCGGAGTAGGAGCCACGGCGGGCCCATCAACCTCGTCCTCGTCCGAGTCGTCAAACTCCTCGCCTTGCGTATCGAGCCTGCGTTCCCTCGCCCGTGCCTCGCGTGCCTCCATCCACTCGCGCACCTCCTCCTCTTCCGCCATCATCCGCCCAATACGCCCCACCATCCCCCGCTCGCCCGTGAATGTGTTTTCGGCCCACGCGCGCTCTTCCGCCTGTGCGGCCGTATCCGCCGCGCGCGGATCGCCCCCCAGCCGTTCCCACAGCAGAGGCCACCGCACGCGCGCGGCCTCGGCGCCGAGAAACGCAGGCCGCGGCGTGCCGTGCGCATGCAGGTGGCGCCGGCGGCGGATGGGCGCTATCCGTGTTCGTTCGCGCGGCGGGATCGCGCTCCCCACTGCCCGGGCGAGCCCCGGAGGCAGTGAGGCCAGGTGCGCGGAGAGAATGTCGAACGGCGTGCCTGGGGCGGGGTGGCCGAGATGCGATTCGAGCAGCGTGCGGACGTCTGGCGGGAGCGACATTGTGAGAGGTGTGTGGTTGGTGATGGTGAGAAAGCAAAAACAAAAAACAGCCAGTAGGAGTTGTTGCTGGGATGTTTTTCCTCGATATCCAATGTCGTCATTGTTCCCCTTCACGGGACATTCCCATCGCGCCGCCATTGCACTCTCTTCCCATCTTGCATCTGCGCAATCTTCATCTGCCTTCATCACAACCGCATCCATGTCGAAAACAGCACAAGACTACGCTTTGAAGGGTATGTCCTCTCCCTCCCGCCACCGCTGATGCAAGGCTACTGCCTGTGGCTCGTGCCCTCCGCGGCCTCCGAGCCAGCCTTGCGCACCCTCATCAGCGACCTCGCAGGCCTCGAGCCCCCAGCACCGCGCTTCATGCCGCACATCACCCTTCTCTCGCCAAAGAACGCGCTCCGCAACTCGGCATCAGACCTCGAAGCCGCCCTCAAGCGCGTCGCCTCCGGCCCGCTCAAGCTCACCCTCGAGCCGCCCGCCCCAGGAACATGGTACTACCAGTGCGTGCTCTCTCCCGTCGCCCCTTCGCGGGAGCTGCTCGCGCTCCGCGCAGCGGTCGAGGACGCGTGCGACTGGCGCCCCGAGAGCTTCTTCCCGCACCTCTCGCTCCTGTATGGCGATCTCGGCGACGAGAGGAAACGCGAGCTCTGCGCCGAGGCCGCGAAGCAGGTCGAGTTCCCACTGCAGATTGACGTGGAGGAGGCTGTCGTCGTCGAGGTCAACGGGACTGCCGAGGAGTGGAAGATTGTCAGCCGCGTCAAGCTGTGAGAGCAGGCTTTGCGGCAGCAATGCTGTGGTTCTCTCGTTCTCGAAGCTCGAATCCCGCTTCCGACCAACGCCACCATTGTCATGAGAATGCTCCGGTTTGCTCCCAAACCCCGCCTGTTCTTTGTTCACGTGCATGCATGCACCCTCCTGTTATGAAATCCGTACTCTTACTCTATCTACTTTTGCTATGCATGCACAACATAAGCTCTCAATGCGGGCGAAACTGCTGCATCCTATCAGCTCCTTGGAAGCCCAGTCGGCCATGTCCGATCGCTGCTACTGATCCTGGCGATGACGCAAGGAGGTTAAGGAGGGATTCTTATCACGCGGAATGCCGCATCTCTCGAGCACATCGAGCACAACACTGCTCGCTATCTCTTTCACATCCTCGCCATTGCTTCTTCATACATAATCATCCACAATGCCCGTCTCCGCAGCCATCGAGGACGCACGCACGCGCTACGCCCAGCGCAATCCCGCAAGCCTCGAGGCCTTTGAGCGCGCGTCCGCCGCCCTCCCCGGCGGCGGCACGCGGACCACGCTCGCCACCAGCCCGTTTCCCCTCTTCGTCGCGTCCGGCACCGGCGCGCGCATCACCGATCTCGACGGACACGTCTACCTCGATTTCCTCTCCGACTACACTGCGGGCCTGTTTGGGAAGGATCATCCCCACATCCACGCTGCCATCTCTGAAGCGCTCGCTGCCGGCCTCCAGTTTGGCGGGCACACCATCAATGAGGCAAAGTTCGCTGCTGGCCTCGTGGCCCGCTTTCCCAGTATTGACATGATCCGCTTTGCCAACTCTGGAACCGAGGCGAATCTTCTCGCTATCGCCGCTGCGCTGCGGTACACGAAGCGCAAAAAGGTTCTCGTGTTTGGTGGCGCGTACCATGGCTCCCTTCTATGTGGCGTTACGCCCGACGACCCGCCCGCCGAGAAAGGAGGCGTGCTTCGCGCGCCCTTTGTACGTGTCTTCTCGCCGGCAAAGCTGACCCCAGGACTTTGTGGTCGCGCCATACAACGACCTCGAGGCAACCACTGCGCTCGTGACCCCTGATGTCGGCGCGATTGTCGTCGAGCCAATGCTCGGTGCTGGAGGCTGCGTGAGTAATGGCCGAGCAGCCATTCAAGACCGTATCTAATGCCAGATCCCCGCTGATACGGTGTTCCTCATCGGCCTGCGTGACCTCGCGACGCGCACCGGCACCGTTCTCATCTTTGACGAGGTGCAGACTGCGCGTCTCTCCATTGGCGGGCGCCAAAAGCTGCTGGGAATCACGCCGGACATGACCACACTCGGCAAGTTCTTTGGTGGCGGGTTCGCGTTTGGTGCCTTTGGGGGGAAGAAAGAGATCATGTCCATGTGAGTGGGAGTTTGGGAAATTTGGCGGTGCTGACTCTAGGTTTGACAGCAGCCGTCCGGGCGCGGTATCCCATGGCGGAACGTTCAACAATGCGCCGCTGACGATGGCTGCCGGAGCTGCAGCTCTGGACGTTCTCACGGAGCCTGCGCTGGATGCGCTCAATACTCTTGGCGACGTGATGCGCGCAGAGCTCAACACCAAGCTGGCCGGCACGCCGTTCAGCGTCACTGGCCTCGGGTCCGTCAACCAGCTGCACTGCAAGGAGGGGGCGGACGCGCTCGAGCTGCTCTACTTCCTCCTCCTCGAAAAGGGGTTCTGGGTCGCGCAGCGCGGGACAATCGCGCTCTCGCTCGCGCACACGCCGGAAGACGTCGAGGCGTATGTCGAGGCCGTGGTGCTGTCTGCCCATGAGGTCGTGGCGGCAATGTAATCGGAAGTATTGAGAAGCTATGGATCCGTCTCGTCCCAGGATCCTAACACTAACGGAATGTGAGATTAACTTTCAGATTCATCGCGTATAGGCTGCCTTCACATCCTGTCTACTCCCAGACTTACAGCCCGAATCGCTCTCCATTTACTTGAGCTCAGAACGGTTAGGCCAACCACGCCCTTGTCTTCGCCAGCTGCTCCCCGAAACTCTCATCGCGCCTGTCCCACAACCTCTGGGCCGTCCCCACATTGGAGAGCGCGCAGGTCTTGGGCCGGCCACTGGGATACCGCTGTCCCCCTTCTGGTTCAGAACGGACGACACCAATATCTCCAAACGGGCCATGCGCCTTGGGTGTGTCCTCCCTGCCTATTGTCACGGGGCGGCGTAGAGGATGCCTTAACGGCGTACTCGGGACTAATAATACGGATAGCAGTGATGCTAACAGTGAGACAAGAGGATGATACATACTTTAGGGAGACCACGGTCCAGTGGCTGGTACTTAGAGTATGGAGGTCCGCTGGGCATGAACGGCCTTATGTATGTGGGCGGACGAGAACTACTGTATGAGGGTCCGTGAGAACCCCGCAGGATCTAGCTCCGGGGTCTCGTAGAATATCTCGTGACACCTATCAGCTCAGACGCAGCTAACGAAGCCGACTCACACAACGAGTCGTACTCGTCGGTCCCTCACATGTGAACCTCGTAGTCGAGCCCATGACTCTCCAATACAAACACATGCACAGCTGTTGGAACCGCAAAATCGTGCACGATCTTGATGCGCGTGCATGCATTGCCATGGTAAAAGGCGCCCGGGCACGTCTGGCGCGACCTGACTACTGACCGTTGACTACCTGACGCGATCCGACGCATGTCCCCAGTAGTACTGTACCAGGAACAAATGGGAGGGAGCCGGAAGCCGACACACCGTCGTTAGCAGTTCTGGAACGGTCTTACGACATGGTGCGACATTGGATTCACAGGGCCTCTACCTTCCAAGAAAGCTGACATTTTATGGCGCGCCAGTCTCGCGATTCCGTAGTCAGTCATCAGCTCAGTCACAGGTAGCAGTGGCGACCACCCGTGATGAAGACGATTGTGACTCGAACTCGCCGACGATGTCGGGCAACTCGACGGGCTGGCTCTGGTCGACGACCTTCACCAACACTCCGATCGCCATTCCGATCGCCATTCCGCCATGGCCCCGACGCTACGCCCCCGCCAGGACCCGGCAACCCAGCGCGACAATAAGCCACTGCCCCCGGCGTGCTCGCCGCATACCTACGTCCGCGTCCGCGTTCCTCTCTCCCACATGTCATGTTGCATGGGGGGAGCCGGGGGGCCCGTCGAAGTTGCCGCCATGAAGCATTTGGGCGCGGACGCGGTTCTTGTGCGGGCCACGAGCGTGCCCGTCGAAGTTGCCGCTGTGAAGCATCAGGGCGCGCGCGCGATTCATGCCGGTCCCCGAGCGCGACATCAGGTCACTTCCCGGCGTGTGGACCGCTCTCGACGGCAATGACCGCTGTATCGTCGGCGTGTACCGACACCACCAGGTACGGTGTTCACGTTCGCCGAGCACCTTTCTATGGGTTTGAGAGCCGCCCGGCCCTTCTTGTCAGGAGCATCACTGTTCAAATAGGACGCGCAGCCGAAGCCGGTGACCAAGACGCCTGTAGACCAAGCTCGTTTGGGAACGACGCAGGTGCGCGGGCAGAGTGAGATCGCCAAGATTCTGCTTTCATACGTCTGCAAGTATCTACACCGCGTCGAGCTACGCATGGAGTCGTCCCTCCGACCACACCCAGACGCCGACAAGGCTTTCAGGGGCGAAACCCGAAGCCTATCCCCGCGTCGCCTGCCAGCCATGGTTGTCACGAGCGAGGGGCGAGTGACGATCCTTCTAGCTCCACGCCGTCCGGACTTGCGGCGATCCTAGTGCAGTCTCGAAGTCCGAATACGGACTCGGCGACGGTGTGGGGGCGTGGCGCGGGGTAATACAATGCATTAGGAACTAACAGGTAGTCCCAGAGACAGTCGAAGGTACAGTATGATACAGTATAGCACCACTGTAGAACTTCAGGCTAAGGTATCGTAACCTTGTCAAGGTCGAACTGTTCAACAAGTCACTAGTACCGTTTGAAGATGAATGCTACCCCGACTGTCCGCTACAACCGTAGCCTGTCAATAGACAGTCTTCGAAGCTGTGATTTGCTTGATTGGACGAACTGTGCTGGGGCCGCCTGAGCTCAACGAGTGCGCGATGAGGTCGAGGTTGGAGAACGTGTGATGGCGGCTAGTATTCGTATCCACAGACCAAGCTGCCGTCCGTCTCCTGACAGAAGCCAAAGTGCGCGCCTTCGGCGTACATGCTCATCGTATCGCGGTAGAGCGCAAACTCGACACCGTGGCAGGCGAGTATTTTGCGGTTTCCCTCCACTACAGGCTCGACGCATCCCCCGGCGCCCACGTCGGTGGAGCACCGCCAGCCGCCATTGTCGCACGGGCTGAAGGTGATGAGGGCGTTGGAGATGGAGGAGCGGCGGGCCGGGGGTGGTGGGACGCGGGCCGGGGCCGGGGCGCCGGCGAGGACGAGGGGGAGCGGGGATGCGAGCGCGGGGCCGAGAAGGAGGGCTGCGGCGAGGAGGAGGGCGGCGGCGAGGGTGGTGGTCGTCTTCATCATGGACAAGAAAGAAGAATGTGCCTGTGCCTTCGATGATAGTGCCTGTAGATGATGGAGAGAACTATGCTTGACTGTCTTGGATGGATATATACGAGATCCCCCACCGTTCTTACCGATCAGATGAGATGCACAGAACGTTTGGGCAGAACCACATCGCTCTGCATAGCATTCGCCATTCTCTGCGTGTGCTGTACAGGACGTTTCGATCTGAAGCTGGTTGCCATGTCGACGACTGCCTGCATAAGGGACTCTGTGTGAGATGAGGCACGGCGGGGTGCGTTTCACCCGCAGCGGCGGGCAGAGCGTGAAGCGTGAGCATGAAGAGTGAGAGAGTGAGCGTGAGCATGAGCATGAGCGTGTGAGTCAGAAAAGGCACAGACTGTACCCAGAACCATAACGAGAGGGACGATGAGCTCGAGCTCGTGATATCTGGAGACCAGTTGGCCTGCGCAGCCTTTTGCCGCACCCCTCATCCCTGATACTCCTATGTATGTCTCCGCGCCGCGACCCTTGGCGCATACTCTGCCGCCGTCAAACACAGTTTCATCCATCTCTCCTGCAGGGCGACAGTTTGAGTGTAGACAGCCGCTCGCGCCGCCCGGCAGCTTGTGCGGCTTCTGCGGGTGCGATGCTAAACAAGAGATAAGCTCAACAGGATGCTGTAAACCCTCAAATCCCTCGATGCGATGCGGGGCGGCAGCTTACTCCGACCGAACCCCAAACCTCCAAACCTCTGCAGATGCAGATGGTGCTCGGGATCGAGAAAGAAGCGCAGGCCAGCGCGTCGGGTGCAAGCTTGAGCATCGCAGACTGAATCTACCTTGGTGTCAGTGGCTTGACGTCGGTTGTCCATACCGGCTGGATGTATTGGATGACCACTGGCCGGAGCACGGTACTCACGGTCCAGGAGATGCATCGGCGCGCGTTGCCGTTCTGGTCTCGGCGGCGAACAGATGACAGCAGTACACTTGCACACTTGCCCATCTCGTAAACTGTTCCCCTTGTGCGTTGGAAACGGCGCACACATGTCAACAACCATCCCCTGGAATCAGAGTGCCCCCTGTGTATTACTCTCATCCCGCTGCAGGCCCTGATTCAACACGAGACGAAACGCTGAGAGACGACATGACGACCGGCGCGCTTGTGCCGGCTGCGCCCAACACGACATTGCGACCTCGTGCGGACCACGGGGTGCTTTCTGTGAGCTGTTAATGAATGGACTGTGACTCCGTGGTCTTGTCATGTGGGAAGTACGTTTTGGTGTCAACTGCCAGTCGCGTCCTTGATCGTGGTCCCTCGAGTCGTTGCCGAGATTACATATTGCCAACCGGAACCGGTAGACGCTAACATCCCCCCAGGACGTCGTGACAGTGGACATACTCATACACACCAACAAATTGTCGCTCCTCGCTGCCTCTGGACGCCTGGTGGACGGCCAGAGTCGAGTTGAGAGTCGGAGTCGATTCGTGTCGATGTGCGACTCGGCAACTCGGGGACCGATCTCGTCCGGTGCGATCGGACATGGCCGATACTAACAACCGGGGCGGAGGCCATCACAAGGTGTGTGCCTTGTATGTTCAACACCGACTTTTTTTCTTCTCATCCCAACATCCTTTTCTCCCCATCTCTCACATAGACAACATATAGCTAGATGACCGCGTCCCTGCGCATCCGCAAGCTCCCGCGCGACACCCCGCCGGGGGACATTGCCGCTGCCGCCAAGCTCATTGAGCGCGCGTTTGACGGCTCCGAGGTCAGCGCCGTGTGGAAGGGCGACGATCCCGAGCTCGTCCTTGCGCGCTGTGAGGGGCTCGTGACCACGTCGACGCTCGACCTTGTCGCATACGTTGCCGAGGACGAGACCGGGCGCATGATTGGTGTCATGCTCGTCAAGCCGCCGGGCTTTGAGCACGGCAAGAGGTGGGTAAAGCAAGAGGAAGCTCATCTCATTCCAGCCCCAACGTCAATGGTCCGCATGCGAAGCGCGTCGAGGCCATCGCTGCACGATACCCGGAGCTGGAGGCCGCTGCCAAGCAGGTACGTTGAAGCTTACTCATCGTCTTCCGTTTCCCCAGCCCTCCCCACTCACACGCAGCTCAAAGAGGAGGTCGCGATCCTGAAGAAGGAGGCGTACGGGCCCAACGACGTGACGGACACATGGTACATCTCTCACCTTGCAATTGATCCGGACGTGCAGAGCCAGGGCGCGGGCGGCGCGCTGCTCCGCGAACTACTGGGAGAGATTGGCGGCGCAAAGTCCACGCTGCTCACGCTCAGCGAGCGCCTGGTGAGTGCCAAGCGGAGACGCTGCAGTGAAGGGTTCTCTGCTAACTGACCACAGGTCGAGTATTACAAGCGGTTTGGTTACCACAATCTCGGAGAGCGCGCATTCATGGCGGGCAAGACGCCCATCCGCATGTGGGCAATGGGGACGGCCAACGTCGGCGTCAAGGCCGAGGCGTAGCTGCGTGAGGTGTGACGGGCGATGGCGAGAGGCGGGTGGAACAATATGTGTGAGGCGCCTCGGATCGGAAGATGGTACCCGGGTTAATGGGGATGTTGATGGCGCTCACAAGCGAGGGGCGGAGAAGGGGGCGTTTAGATTCTGGTTAGTCACTACTCGGCAGGCGAGAGCTAGAGCGAGTACATGGCCTGCATGGAGTTACTCATTGACTGCATGGCGGGACGCCACGGAGACTGATGGGTACACTAACTACAATGATTCACAATAGACACGACCTCTCCAGGAGGCATGAAATGGGACACGTATCAATAAGCTCTCTAGTGATCTCTAAGCTCTAAACGCTCTCAAATGCGCTGTGGCGACACTCAGCGGTCCAGCCGCTAGAACCCCGTGGCGGTATCAAGGAGGAGCGCGTCCTCGTCCATCCCGTCCGCATACTCGGACATTGAGAGCAGGCGGATACGGCGGAAGGTCGCCTCGTCGTGCCCGATCCAGCGGGTATTGTCTGTGAAAAAGCCTGGAGTTAGTCCAACAAGGGAAACGCGCCCACAGTTGTTGGAGGCAGCCGAGGCGGCGAGGTCGGCGGCTGCGACATCGGAGAGGTCGGCGGTATCGAGGCCGACGACGTGCACATCTCCCACGGGGAACGCGAGGGCGAGTTCGGCGACAACATCCCACTGCCAGGGGTTGAGGACGCGGAGCGTCACCGGAACGAGGGGCGCGCGGGGCCGGTCGGCGACCTGCGGCTGCCAGATAAGTGTAACCTGAGCGGTCTCGTGCTCCAGGCCGTCCCAGCACGCACGGGGTGAGATCGCGACGCCGTCATGCACGACGACTACGCGCTCTGTGTCCCGGCGTGGGCTGTACGTTGCCCAGCGGTGACAAGCCTCGATGAGCGTCGGACACATGCGGACAGGCACGAGGTCCGAGGAGAAGAGGACGACCTTGCGCGCCGGAAAGGGGAACCACGGGAGGTATCCGCGGCGCGGGGCAGGCGCAGGGATGATGCGGAGATGGGAGAGGGCAGCGAACGCGAGCGGGAAGAGGATGCCGGGGCGGGTGGGCTCAGTCGGGATATTACCGAGCACGTCGACGACGCGTGTGCTGGACTCAAGGATACGGAGGATGCGGCGCGCCGCGAGCGCCTCACCCCGGGATACGGGGCCGAGTGCGAGCGAGTCGACGGCGGGCAGGCGGTGGCCGCCGCGCGCGCGGACGGCCACGCGCCCGTTCCCAGTGTACGAGAGCACAATGTGGTGCACTTGCTCGGCGTCGACGACATCACGCAGCGTGCGGGAAGATGCGCGGACGGCGGCCTGCGCTGCGCGGGGGAAGTAGGGAACGGCAAGGGCGAGGACGCGCTCCGCGAGGGAGGTTGGTGCGCGGGCGGGATCGCGGCGGAGGAGGTTGGGATGCGGGTGGGAGCCGGGATCGCGGACAAAGCGGCCGTTGGTGGTCACTACTGGCCCATTCGGCGTTGGGACTACCGGCGGACCAAGGGCGTGCAGGCGCACGCCCCGGCCATCGTACAGCGTGCTCCCGCTCAGGCGGTCGGCGCTCGTGTTGGCGACGGGCTGTGCGGCGTGCGCGGGGTGCGCGGGGTGGCTGAGGCGCCAGCTGTACTGGCCCGTCGCGCTAAAGCTGCTGTCTGTGGAGATGGTGCGCGGAGGCGAGTCGGTGCTGGAACCCTCGGGCGTGCCTCCGTTCGGACTGTGACCGTTGGGACAGCCATCCCGGTTTGGGGGCTGAGGCCACGCGTAGTAGTCGAGGAGGCTGAGTGTCGTCGCGTCCGCGTCGCTGTCCTCGGAGGTCGAGTCGGCGAGCATCTCGACTTGGTCTGTCGTGTAGTCGTGGTGGCCATTCACGCCATTGGCCGCTGCGTACGAGCGGTTAAGCATGACGGAGCGCGGGGGACGACTCGGCGCGGCAGGCTCGTTGCCGCCATTGCCGGTGATGTTGCTGTGAACATTCGCGTTCACGTCGTCGTCCTCGTCCTCGTCGCGCCGCCCGTTGGGCTGGTACATGGCGTTCTTGTTAGTGTTCATGATGGGGGTAAGACATCAGTGGATGTCAGAATGCTGCGTCTTATCCCATCTATCCAAGTGGTTTTTTCAGCGCTGCACACAAACAAGCTGGGTTTACATCATGCGGCGCGAGCATGCTGTGTGCTGGTGTCGGCGGAGGTGCGATGGAGTATTAGTGATGAATGATGGGTGATGGGTGATGAGTGATGGCCACGGTGTGTGGTGTCACCATTGTGTCGTGTTGACTCAATGACTGAAACTTGGCATGATACAGTGTAGTTTGTACGAGTGTCTGTACTTTATCCATTAGTCGTTGCCGAGACATCCGCGCAGAGTGAGGCAGCAAACATTGATCAAGAGTGCTACGCCGATGCGACCGCGATCTGGGGGATGAATGGATATTGCTTCCCATCCTCCCCTCGGAGAGGAAGGCACTGATGGGGGATGTACGGTCGTTTGGGAAACTCAGATAGACGATGGGCTGATGATGAAGTGATGGCGAAACGCGAGCGGAACCCCCGACGCATGTACAAGGTGCCTTCAAAACGCCGGCAGAGTTTCAAGCAGGAGATGGTGCTCGCTCTCGAGCATCTCGGCGTACTGTGTAAATGAACACGCGGGGATGCAATCCAGGAGTTTCCGTCTCCCTATTGTTTCTCACGGGTGCCGCAAGGTCTGACGTGAGCTCCCAATGTCTGTCATTCTGCAATGCGAGACAAACAGTAAGCAGTTTGGAAAGACCAGAGGGTGTCGAGCCGACATCAACGGGGGCGGGTGTTGGTGGCATGCCGGCACGGTCGGGCGAGTGTCAGTAAAGAGGGCGGTCTGCAGCGGACGGTTAGTCTTGGTGCTGGTCTTGCAACTCGCGTTTGGTACTTCTTTCATGGACATTTACCTACGACGCGCCTTCTTCGATTCCATTCCTATTCCAATTCGAGTTTGAGTTCGCTTCGTGTTCCAAGTTCCGAGTTCCGAGTTCGAGTTCGAGTTCAAGTTTAATCGCGGCGCCAGCGGGCGCTCACTTGCACGACGCACACTTGCACTCGGCGCACTTGCATCCGCCCTCGGCGGCGGCGCACTGGCATCCAGCCTCTGACGCGTTGCACCTGCGTGTTAACGTACAAGTTGGGGCCCACTCGGGACCATCACGCGCACAGAAGCCTGGCTTCTAGATTCTAGCCGCCCGGGGCCGCGCAGCCGCCAACACGCGATACTCACTGGCACTTGTTTTTGCTGGGGCACTGGGGGCACTCGCACTTGCCCTTCTCGCAGGTACCGCCGCATGGGCACTGGATACCCTGGCCGGGGTTCGCGCAGCTGCTGTCAGCCGGAAAAGCAAGTGGGACCTACGCGCAGTTGGAGGGCGACATTGTTGATGTGAGATGAGCTGGGAGAGGAGAGGAGAAGCGAACAGGGAGAACGTTGGGTTTGGAGGGGAGTGGATGGGGTTGAGTGAGCCTCCGGCAACGCAGCTGTCCTTTATCTACTCATCCATCTACACACGCTCCACATTGTCAGTGGTGGCTGTGTCAATTGGCGCAACGCAACACGAGGGAGACAATGGCAGGCTGAGGCTCGGTTAACAACACGCCACAGGGCAGCAACGTCATCGCGGAGATTGCCGTCAGATGTCAGCCGAATTGCAGTCCCCATTCGAATGCTCGGGAAGCGATGGAAGAGGTGCATTGTGGAGCATACAGCAACGAGCGCGTTGTTTGGCAACCAGCACACAATGGAGCTCACTTTGTGTTTTGTTCTCACGCTCCCACGTTATCGGCCTATCTCCTCTCGGGCTTATCGAGCGGTTCGACCCACACGTTCGGGCCGTAGGGCACGATACCCTTGGTAAAGTAGTATCCCTCCTTGATATCTGCCGTCAGAAGAGCATAGCAAAAGGAACACGCACGGTCAAAGTTTGTCGTGTCGCGGAACGCCTTGTGGTTCCAGTACAGGTTCTTGAGCCAGCGGTTGAGGTTTGGGTAGTCGGTGCGCACGCTGCCCCAGTTGCACTTGAAGAGCACGTAGTAGACGCCGTCGTAGCGCACGATTGTGGTGTACAGCCTGTGGTGGTGAGTATGGGGCGTTGGTGCAGTGTCTCGTGTCTCGCGTGTCTCTCCTTATCTCCCCACTCCACTCGTGTACTCACATGATGTCGATCTCGGTGAGCCGCTCGCCGACGAGGTACGTCTTTCCCTCGAGATGCTTGTCGACGCGGCGCATAGCCTCCGTGTGGGAGGGGATGGCGGCGTCATACGCAGCCTGGGAGGTGGCAAAGCCGGCGCGATATACGCCGATGCAGACATCCCTCGTGATCCACTCGGACAATGCGTCAATCTCGGCCCGCAGCTCGGCGGGATACAGGTCTATAGACGCGAGCTCCTCTGGAAGCATCGAGTTGAACGCCGTGTTGAGATTTCGCAGAATCTCGGCCGACTCGTTGTTCACGATCGTCTTGCTCTCCGTGTCCCATAGCACGGGGACGGAGATGCGGCCCGCAAAGGACGGGTCGGCGCGCTTGTACAGCTCTGCGAGATGGGACGAGCTGTGTGATAAGATGAGATGTGACAAAGAGTTCCAAGACAGTCGGATGAGGATAATACAAGCGCAGGGAGGACGCGTCAGTAAACACAGCACACGGCTCCGCTCACGCACCCATACAGCTTGTCGACTGTGGAGCCCGGGAATGTCTTATCGTCGTGCTCCGATATCGGCTTCGGCAGCTCGTTCTCGAGCTCCTTCGGGACAAAGTGCCATCCGCCTTCGAGGAGGTGGGGGTGCACGACCGAGATGTCTGCGGTGAGCCGTGAAGCTGAACTTCCCACTCACCAATGTACTCCTCGAGGCCTTTGAGCGCGCGCACAATCAGTGCGCGCTGTGCAAATGGGCAGAGGTACGCGACATAGAGGTGGTATCGGCCTGGTGTTAGTAGGCGGCTGGCCATTCACTGGAGTCGCGGCGAGTCACCACCCGCTGTGCTCACTCACCTTTCACTGGTGGAAACTTTGCGTCTGGCGCAATCTCATCGCGGAAGCCGCTGATAGCCTGCTTCAATGATCCGTCGGCGTTGTTCCTACTCATGCTGGGAAAGAGGGAGGAGAATGTCAGCGGGGGGTGATTATAAGAGCGCCTTGGAATGGTCGCTTGCTCGCTGGAATGACCGTCGACAGTGACCGCAATGACCTCAGACTTCAAGAGCGGAACATCGAGCTCGCCCCCAGGACACTTCCACAACCAGCTCGATGCTCGTGTTCACTTGCCTTACAACTTCTTCCATTACTGTGCATACTACGACTGCTGCTGCTTGCTGGTTCGAGTTGTCGAGAGTTTGGTGATGTAGTCAGCCGGCGCGGCGATGGCGATGGCGAACTCGCGTGCAGTCCGGTTTCATCACGCTCTCATCCTCATGTTCCCATGTCTGGAAGCTGGCCATCCACCTGCAGGCCTGCAGTCGCGACTCAACACTGTCCATTTGGCGCCTGACTGATCATCAGTCACTGACATGTACTGCCATATAGACATTGCACTGGCACTCGACTCGCGACTTCCTTGGCCGCAGCAGTCGCGCAGTCGCGCAGTCGCCAAGGCGCGCCCATATGAGCTCTCGACGTCAGCTGGCCGCCGATGTCTGGGATCTGGGACATGGGACATGGCTCTCAATCGCACTTGATTACCGACATCATGAGCTGTTTTATCTTTGGGCCGATGTGCGGCAGACAATGAACCCAAGGATGTCTGCAATTCTGCTGACCAGCTGCAAGTCATGCAAGGGCAACACTTCAGTAGCGGTACCTATGTATCCAGGAGGGATCGGCTCCAGATAGCAGAGCAGAACAAGAGGCTCGTACTGCTTGCAATGGAATGCATTTCGGCAAAACTGTGGTTGTTGAGTCCGGCGTCGGCAATGGAGCCTGTGCATTGGGTGTGAGGTCGTGAGACGCAGTAGTGACACCCTGCTCGAGGTGGACATCAGAACGATGCCGAGAGCAAACTGGCAAGCTGGCGATCGGGCTGCGGTGCAAGTACGCGTCTATCCGAAGCTACTGCATCTATCTCCTTGGCATCGAGCTGCGTTGAGATGGCCGTCGGCGACGACGACAATGGCCCTGCTCTCCCTGTGCCCCTCTGACCTCCACCCACAGCAGAAGCCAGCCCCGCAACCTCTGCAACGCTTCGCAAGCCCCGCAGCGCCGCCAAGCCATGGCGCAGGTGCGGCGTGCATACCGGCTGACGCGCCTGGCGTGAACATGATCGGGAACGTGTGATGAAGTGTAGAGTATGCTTGGAACGAGAGTGAGATCAGTGAGGAATGGAGCGATATGCAAGCAATGTCGAATGCAGTCTTCGGAATCGGTGAATCGGAGCTCGCAGCTCAGGTGCGGCGACGGCGACGTCGCCGTCGCCACCTGTCTCTCTCGCCTCCGGTCTCGCCACCAGGTCGCATCCTGAGGGGCATACGAGGAGACTTCGGAGCTTCGGACCACTACCCACCCCTTACTCCTGCTCTACAGCGCGCCAGATTGCGCAGCCCGCTCTGCCCCAGTAGAAACGTGCTCCACACTCGTGGCAGCCGCGGCGAAATGAATGACGACGTAATGTGAGCCTTGCAGCCAACCTGCAACCTGTACGCGCAGCATGCCAAGCCAAGAAAACTAATCGATGCACTCCACTGGCAGCACTGCGCATACCTCGCCACCAGCTACCAAGGGATGGTCTCGGCCTTCTGGGCAGCAGAGGGTGCTGCGACGTCTTTGTCGGACGCTCCTTGACTTTTTTATCAGCACCGCCCCGCGCAGCAGCACAATGTCGCCGATAAGATATTAAACCGGCGAGCAGAGAAAACGAAGTGGGCCCCCAACCGCACCACACTCCACTATCTTTAGAACTCTTACAATGCTCGCAATACCCCTTCTCCTCCTCGCGCCGCTGGCCGCGGCGCAGGGCAGCACGACACCGCCGGTGAACACGACCGCGACGAACCCCTGGTGGCCGCAGTATCCCGATGGCCGGGACATGGGCGACTTTGTGCTGACGGCGAACGCGTCCGAGGCGGACCTGCGCGGCGAGTCGGACATTGCAAAGTGGATCATCGAGGCGAGCAACATGTTCCGCGCCCAGTTCCGTGCGTTCCTCAGTTTATAACGGTGCTGATTGCAGGTTCGTCAAACGTTACCTGGAACGAGACCTGTGCGCGCATTGCGCAAAACCACACAAACACCTGTCTCTGGGAACATTGGGGCAGCGACAACCTGTGAGTGGGGGCATTACAGTACTGATCCTGACGGTAGCGCACAGCAGAGCGGCAGCGCCGAGGGAATGACCTTTGACGTGCGAAGCATGATCGAGATGTGGGCCGTCGAGTGGGGTGAGTCGACGACATGTGGTCCCCGCTACAGACGCCAGGCGCTGACCGCAGACTACTATCCCTTCAGCCATCCGGAACGCGAGGAGTACTCGCACTTCACAGCCGTGAGCACTAACCCCAACCACAGTGCGGGATCTCTAACTTCAGATGACATGGAACGCGAGCACGACCGTCGGGTGTGGGTGGAACATCAACTGCGCAAACGACACCGAGTGGCCGAGCAAGACGTACTTTGTGTGCAACTACTGGCCGCCAGGCAACGTCATGACCCAACCGCCTGGACAGCTGTTTGCGCTGAATATCCAAAACTTCACCGGCTGGCCCGTAGACGAGACCAAGGCGAGCTCCATCTCGTCGCTCGCCGCCCTGGCGACGCAGTACGCGACCCAGACCCAGGAGGAGACGGTCGTCACCACTGTCCCCGGCGGGGCGACATCGCGTCCCCCGACCAACGCGAACGCGAATGGGGGCACTAACGGCAACGCGAACGGTAACGCCAACGCGCAGCCTACTGGTGGTGGTGCCGGAAGTGGCGCCCTTGCCGTGGCTCCCGGAATCGCCGTCCTCTTGTCAGCGGCGGGAGTTGCTCTTGGATCGCTGCTTGTTTAGTCTTGGAGTCTGGCGTTTGTACCATAGACAGCTGAACTGTCGCCGTATGTAATCAGCAAATGACAATAGGTGCGGGTGTACGACTGAGGCGTGGTCAGATCGATGGGCGCGATGGGTCGACTGTTGTATTGTTGCATTGTTCCGTCTCGTTGTGGCCACTGATTCCCAAGCCTCTACCTCGCTGTCCATCTCAACCCAACCCCCAGTCCAACCATTCTACGCCACCATTCCACAAGCTAAGCTCAAGGCTCGCAACGTACTTGTCGGACCGAATGTCGAAAGCTTTTCGGCTGCGTGTTGCAGAGACGAAGTGACCCGCACGCTGGGCATGTGATGGAGTCCACAAAGTTTGCTCCACGAAGGCTGGCCGGTTGTGGGAGTCTATCGTCCCCGTCCAAACCCATTTGGCAGTTCACTACTGCCGCGGGAATCACGGGAAGCGGGAGTCTAACCTGTGGAGCTGTGGCGAGCTGGCGAGCTCGGCGAGCGTGTACTGGTTCGTGCTTGCACTCTTGCAGTCATTCTGCAGGAATCGCAACGCGTCATCACCAGCCCCGCCGCCGATTCCGGTAACAAGATAGCGCCGTGGAAGCTCAATTGTTGACAATACCGAGATTGACGGCGGTACCGGTGGATGGCGACTCCTCCGCACTTGACGACGGATCGCACACATTACTTGGAATGATGTCGGTCGTTGGGCAGCCTCTGTCACTGCTGCAGAAGACGCACCAGAGCAGACAAGAGATGATGTTCGCCAACGCCGTCCACAATTCCGAATTTGCGGTAACGATCGCCATCGTTCTCAGCGTGCCTCTACTCTACATTATTCCATCGCCGCTCCTCACGGCTCGCATGTCGTCCGGCACAGTACCTAGAGCCTCTTCGAACCTCGGACCTCTGGACCTCCCGGCCCGGATGAGCCGCGTGGCTCCCGCCCAGTTCCTGTGCCGACCAACACAAGAGTATGATCTTATGATTGCTCGCCATCACAGCCGCCACAGACCCACTTTTCGACTCTCTGGCACGTGCCCGCGTGCCACACGGGGGAACGCGGGATGAAACGTCGGTATGTCACCATGCTGACGAGCCCACGACATGCTTCGAGTGAGTGATTCCTTGACTCCTTGACGCGGATCGACATGTATTAGGCGTTCGAAACGCCACGGGCATGGTGGCTGGCATGGGCTGGACACAACTGGGGCGACACTGCGCGGGGAAATGGACAGCAGAGAGCCTGGTCGAGGGCCCGGCCCACGGAGATGATGGTCGGAGGAGGGGCTGGTGTTGGATTCGGGCCAGGGGGCTTGGACCCAGTCACGCTCATGGGATCCGAAATGGCCCGCTGTCCAGGATTGTTGGAACGGGAGACTGCAAGGTTTGTGTGGCGAACAATAAGCGCACGACGCTGGGGCCGGTGGGGTTTCATAAGCCATGTGGCCGTGTACGGCATCGCGCACAGTGCCAATTGACTGCTCTGCTCCAGCTGACTAGCCTACCAAAGCCATGAGAGCAGAACGGGTCAAACAGGGTCATTTCAAGAGGCCAAGGAAACAAACCTCGGTACTTGTGCTTCAAGTTCGCCTCTGACAAACCCACATCATCAGCCCGTAGGCTTCCACAAGCAGCAATTTCTATTAAAACGCTTGTGACGAGCTTTCCTTACAGTGGGCCCTGTCCCGACGTGCCTTGTGCCTCCTGAAGAGAGCATGGTGTCGTAGTAGCTACTCTCGCGTGGTGGTGGTAGACAGAGGACTCAAAGGTCGGGCGACCCAGAGGCATATGTGCACTGACCGATCTCATGTCTTGGAAAGCAGCCTCGGTTCTCGAGAACAGGCAAAGGGTACCAACATCTACATACGGAGTGCGACGAGCTGCGACGAGTGGAGTCACAAACGCTCCGAACTCAGGCCAGGAGGGGCCCGGAGTGACGCGAAACTGGGGCAGCCGGGCAAAGCCCCGCAACAAGACCAGGCGGCGTCATATATGCACGTACGAAGCGTGTTTTACTCTTGCTCTTCGGCTGCGAGGATAATCCAGGACTTCCAGGATCACACATGTCGGCTTAATCCTTTAATCCTGTAACAGACTGCCGGTGTGACACCACTCGCTTGAGAGCTTGCGCTGCCCGCTTGTCGGTGCTCGCTGCGCTCTCTCAAAGATCACAGACCCAAGGCAAGTTTGCTCGGCAGGAGCACACAAAGCTAAAACAAAGTTTACCGCCCGGCACTTGGAACCTGACGGCAGCGTCTCAGCTTTGGATTGTGGTACCCATTGCAGCTCTCGTCATTCTCTCCAACATTGCCTGAGCTTGTGGGACTTGGGACTCCAGCAGTGGAGCATCACCCTGCAACTGCCCCTGCCCGCAGCTGGGAGCGTGCTGTTCCTCGGAGCGGGAACGGCTGGGGTCTCACGATCTCCCTTACTCCCCCTACCATTTATGTTGTTGGAGGTACCAGACCCGCAGCCGGGTTGCGGGTCGCCTGCTGTCCAGCACTCTGGTGTGCGTCGCCAGCTCTCGGCATTGGTTGACGATGCTTGGAAAACGGGGCACATCCGTGAGGCACACACCGGCTCTTGTGGCCTTGACAACGTAAAGATGCTTCTGCTCGTGAACTGTGAAGTGAAGAGGGTTGTATGGTAAGGCAACGGCAACAGCAGCGACTGCCAGCTCCATGGGTCATGCACATGCACAAGACAAAGATCCATTCCTGTCAGCCTGCCGGGATGTCGTCCAACTCTCCAGTCTCTGTACATTGTTCATCAACACCCCTCGCCATAGCACTATACACGTCGTCGACGCTGGCGTTCGACTCGACCACATCTCGTCTCTTCATCTTCTGGCCATCCGTGAACTCCCCCATCTCTTGCGATCCCCGACAGGTGGTATAATCCAGGACATTCAACCACCGACCACCGCCGCTTATCCCTTTCATCTTCCTATATCGCCCGTCCAGAGTCCGTCGACGCACAAGTACGACTCTGAAGGCAACTCCCCGACCCAACCCCATCCCATCGACCATCCCCATCCCCGCTTCCTTCACCATATATCCCCGTGCAGCCCGTCAATCCCATCATTGAACACCCATCTCCCGCTTACATTTCAGCCCTTCTCACTCTGTCGTTATTCTCTCGGGATCGAGTGTGCTGCCTGTAACAATTCACCGCTGGGATGAGAAGCGCCGCCGCGTTCGGGAAGAATGCAGGGATCGGTGGCGCCGTGGGACTGCTGTTCCCTGACGGGCGGAAGAACCAACAGAAACCCTCAGAGGCCAATGACCTTGACCTCGACGCGCAGTACCAGGCCGAAATGCTGAGGGACGCGGCAGCTGTGCCCGTCGGGAGGATCGCGATGCCTGGGGATCACGCCGAGCTGCAAAGTCCCCCGCGTCCAGCTGCATCGCTGCCGAAGCGCAAGGGTTCTTTGAATGCAGCGGCGCCTAGTCCGACGGCTATTCTCCCTCCGATATCAGCATCACAGGGGCCGGGGCCATCAGGTCAGTCACCCCGCTCACCACCGCGTTCCGCCACAGCCGGGCCCAGCACCGGCTTCGCGAAGATGGACCCTTCCGTCGAAGCGTTCCTCGTTGCGCGCCGCCGTGCGTTTCGGGTCAAGGGTGCGGGTGCTGGTGCTGGTGCTGGTGGTGCCGCTATGGCGGAGAGCGGGAGTGACTCTGAACTGGAGACATCTGGTCCCCTCAGGACAACCAAGGCCGCGGGAGGAGGAGGGCCATTTCCGCCCTCATCACCAAACGCTAGCTCGCCCGCGCCGAGCGCCTATTCACGTAACAGAAAACAGCTCGCGCGCCTCAGCCAGCAGTCGAGCGTCACGGGGAGCGATGCCAGCGGCGACTATGCGACAGCTGACGACCGCTCTGATGCCGATCACGCTAGCGAGGCAAGCAGCAGACCTGTCTCGACCGAGTCCCAGAGTGCGGCGGCGTTTGCAAGCAGTCCACCTGCAGGCGACCCGTTCGCTACGATCCGCCGCAATAAGAACCGCAGGGGCGTTCTGTTGACGGCCAGCGATGTGAACACTCTTGTCAAGGAGCAAAAGGCCCTGGCCGCGCTGGAGGGAAAGATGCCGCGACAGAATGACGGAGGTCCCCGGGCGGCCGCTGCTCGTCTCGAGGCAGAGGATACGGACACTGTCCTCGCCGACTTTGTCTCGTCGCCCGCATCGGTTCGCTCTAGCCGCGCGAGTCGCGCGTCGCGCACGAGTTCCACCCCCAGCGAGTTCTCCCAGATCAACCCAAGCGACGACGCACTAGAGACACCAAAGTCGGGAACGTTTGGATACTCTGGCAAGGCTGGGCGGCGGCGCAGTGGGCGACATGGTGTGCCTCGCATACCGTCGGTTGCGTGCAGCGCGTCGTCGCCCTTTGCGAGTGGCGCTCCTGGCCCTGATATCCGCGTCGAGGTGTCACCCGCAACATCAGGATCGCAGGAACCAGCAACAACAGCAGACACGCTCACCATCACACCCTCGTCGTCGCGCTCCCAATCACCCTCGCTCTCTCCCCCGTCCTCTTCTCCAGAGTCGCCGAGGCCTGCTCGTCCGCCGCGATCGCCATGCCGTTCAACACCCTCGCCCCTGCGTCCCAGGCAGGCGCATTCCCCGCAGTCCCCCGAGTCTCCTCCCTCTGCAACATCCCAATCCACATCGCCCTCTGGTCGACGTCCACTCCCCACTCCCCCCGCTCCAGGCTCTAATAGCGCATCGACATCACCACTCCAGGCCCCGAGCATGGTATGGTCCTCTCCCTCGCCCGATCACAAACGCCTGAGCGAGAACACGATCACCAGCCAAACGACTCCCACTCCAAGTTGGTATTACAATAACTCTGCCACTCCGCGCGGTGTCATCGGGGCGCTGGGGCTCGTCGACCATACCCACAGCAACATCACCTCCGAGAGCGCAGTGAGCCTGGCACCGTCCGGGCCCACCGTTCATGGAAACAACAGCGACAGCAAGCTGCCTTCGTCGACCATGAGCAACTCTGCCCTTGCCTCCATATCGACCTCGAGCCTCAACAGCGCCAGGCTCGCGACCCTGCGTCCCCCGTCCCTCAGCGCCGTGACAGGCATCACAGGACGAAGCTCCAGTGATGCCAGTTCGTCGTGGGTCAAGTCAAAGGCGAAACACCGCGTCGTGTCGCGGAAACGCAGCGCATCGGCATCGACGTTCAGCAAATCCAAGCTTTCCCCGAGGATGGAGACGCACAGCATCTGCTCTGACTGCGACAGCGAGTCTGACTGCTCTACGGATGACGAGCGCGACTCCTCATCACCCGAGCCATTTGACTTTACCGCGCCTCGCCCCGGGTTCGTGCCCACCCCGACCGACGTGTTCGCGACGTGGCCCCCCGTCGAGTCGCCACCAACAGTCTCAACGACTGCCGCGGACACATGTTACGTTGCCGAGGGCGGGCCGCACGAGGACGAGGCGCAGAAGCGCAGTCTCGAGGTCGTTTCCGACGCCTCGACGCCGCAGATGACTCACTCGATAGCTTCTCACGAGACGACAAGCACCAGCTTTGAGCTACAGTCTGTCAAGACGCATTCGCCAGCCGACCCCACTGTCGGTGTCCCTGCTATCGGTGTTGCGCTAGCGGGCTCCGTCATTGCCGAAGAGGTGTTGGTGCCCGGGCCGACATTTCTCGAGAAGCCGCCTTCACAGTTTGCGCGCGCCAGCTTTGGATGCGATGGGAACGAAGCGGACCGCGAGCGTGCCGCCATCCTTGCCGCGGCCGCCCCTATTCCTCCTGTTCCGCCCATCCCGACCGAGTTCGCTGACAGCTCCTCGTCAGAGGTGGATTCAGATTTCTCCTCCGACGAGGAGTGCTTCTACCAAGCCCCACGGTCTCGCGACGCGTTCCTCGGATCGGGCAGCATCGCGTCCCGACAAGCGTCCAAGTCGCACACCTCGGTCCACTCGATCCCAGCCAACCACCGAGAGATGGCGTACGACGTGCGCCATCTCCAGTCACTCGTTCTTCCCGATTCAGCAGCGCGCAAGTCTTCGACCTCCATCCCGTTCGAGGAGATCCCGTCGCCGGTGTCCATGCCGCGGCAAAAGAGCCTTGTCAACCTCATGAGCCGGAAGAGCGCGCAGCCGCGGAAACCACGAAGGGTGCGCTCGTCGCCCAAGCTGCAGACCAAGGCGGTGGTGGACGACAACCGCGAGTTCCACCCGTCAAACCCGCCCAGCCAACGGCGCATGTGGGAAGCAGGGACGAGCTTCCTGTACGACGAAGACGGCAATGTGGTGTGCTTTGGCGACTTGTTTCCGAAAGCGCCACGGCGGGCATCGGCTGCGGCTGATGACGCGGAGAGCAGTGACGACAGCGACGACGAGTGGCCACCTGGCGGACATACGGTCATCTTCTTCATCCGCTCGTTCTGGTGCGGCATGTGCCAGGACTACACACTTGCGTCGATTGCGCGCCTCGACCCCGTACTCCTCAAGCAGAACAATGTGCGCGTCGCCGTCATTGGTCCCGGGCACTGGAAGATGTTGCGGCCCTACCGCGAGCTGTTCAAGTGCCCGTTCCCGTTCTACACCGACCCTGCACGGACGCTGTACCACACTATGGGAATGATCAAGTACGGCACGGCGCTCAAGGAGTTTTCGAGGCATCGTGCCGCGTATCATCAGGCCTCGATTCCGGCCCAGGCAGCGAAGGGCGTCGCGCGTGGCCTCATGCACATGCCACTAGGATACAACGTCGGCAACCTCTTCCAGCTTGGTGGCGAGTTTGTGATCGGTCCGGGATACCGGTGTGAATTTGCTCACCGCATGCGTTTCTTCGGTGATCACATGGACGCGCGCGAGGTGCTCCAGCATGCAGGCGTGGATCACCCCGAGATCCAGCCGGTAGTGTTGTCCGAGGGCGAGCGAGCGGCGCGCGAGGAGCTCGACCGCGAGGCACTCGCGGCGAGCCGCTGGGTGGAGGAACGTGACAAGGAGCTGAATCGGTGAGTCGGGCTTCTAGCCGTCCGGCAGCGAGCCATCCAGTAACAGCGCTGACTAGCCAGGATGAAGGAGAAGAAGGCAGCGCGGCGCATCGCCGGTACCTCGCGTGTAATGCTCGATGAGGCGGAGTTGAGTCCGGGCGATGCTCTCGACGACGCGCGAAGTGAGCGCAGCGAGTGGACAGAGTACGTTCAGAGCGTGCTCAATCCGGACAAGCGCGCCTCGTACGTGTTCACGCCGCCGGTTCCGCTCTCCGCGAACGTCTTTTCTCCGCTCCCATCGTCACGATCAATGCCGTACTTCCCCCGTGAACGGGAATGCGAAGGCGGCCGCATCCCCGTTCCAGCCGGAGACGTGCCCCTCCCACGCGTGCCCCTCTCGCGTCTCCTCATCGAGAAGCCGCTCCCCAACGACCCCGAGAGCGACCGCGCTTCCCGTGCACTCTCCCCGAAGCCACCTTACCGCCCGCTGCCGTCGCCGATGCGCAAGGCCGTGCCCCAGCTTAGCCGTGAGGAGGACGAGCTCATGCGCCAGGAGACGCAGCGCCTCAGCCAGGTCGTCGCCGGTCTCGACTAGTGCGGCCTCGCCAAATGTATTACCCACCCACACCCTCCTACCCACGGCGTTGTAGAACCACTACTGCATGAACTAATGTCATTGTCTGACGCCTGCCTGCTGCTCTGATCTGAAGACGCGTTCCATCATTCGCCCCTCGGGTTCTTCTCTGCTCGGAAACACTCGATAAGTTGCATCATGGGACATACACACTGCAATCGCCTCCAGTTCTATATTATTGGATACTGATCACTCCCAGACCTCCTCTACAAGCAGCTCCGCAAGCCTCTCGATAGCATTCACGGCGGAATGAACGCCGCCACGCTGGCGCTGGAGCGCGCGACGCACATCCACACCAGCCGCCGTGGCGACGCGCCGAATGCCGGCGTCGCTGCGCCACTCCATGCCCGCGGACTCGAGCACAGCCCGCGCGTCGTCCTTCGTGGCGCCGAGGCCAGTAACGATGACGACGGAAGTGAGGTGGGGCCGGTTGTTGACCCACCATCGCGACAGCTCGCCCTCTGCGCCGAGAACCAAGGCCAAGGCGCCACGAATAACCATCATGGCGCCGGTGACATGGGCGGTGCTTGGGACGACAACGATATCCGCCTCGGGGTCGACCTCGCCGCCGAGATGCTTGACGACGCTGCCCTTCGTGATGTCTCCGAAGAGGGCGTCGAGGATCCCCTTCGTTTTATCATTCGCGGACAGCGCCTTGATCGCGCCCTTTGCAGCCTCGAGGTTACGGCCGAGACCGTCGGGGAGAGGGGCCGGAACGACGACCGGCCGTCCAGCGGGCGTCGTCGAGCTGCTGGTGCCGCGGCTCCGGCCGCTACTTGGGCGTTTGAGCTTTGCTCGCGAGTTTGGATCGAGAGGCTCCATGTACACTGTACTACCGAATGATGCCGCGCTTTCGGAGCGCTGCGACCCCGCGGATAGCCTCGACCGCGAGGAGGACTGAGAGCTCGAGCGCTGGGAGCGCCATGAATCGGGGAGGGGGGATATTGAATATGCCGTTGACTGCTCACGCGAGCCGGCGTGAGAGCGTGCGGATATCGAGGTGCGCCCAAGTGTGCGGGCCCTCGAGCCGGCGCGCAATCCGGCAAAGGGCGAAACGGAAGTGCGCTCGCGCTTAACGCGAGGCTCCGGGGTGATCTGAAGTCAGTTACGAGTGTGCCAGCAAGGACTGGAATGATAGGACTCACTGAAAGCAGCCGGCGCTTCTCCGGCACTGGCGGCGGGGGCATCTCCAGGTCCTTCTCCACCTTAACCCTCACCGGTGGACTGGGGGCGCGGGGCTCTAGGCCACGGTTGGGCTCGCGATGGTGGCTACGGCGGTCGTCGCAGCTACGGCTGTCGTCGCGATTGCGGCCGAGGTCGCGGTACTCACGGCGATGGTGGTTGTGAGAGTCGGACGGCATTGTCTAGTAGTTGAGATGATGACGGGAAGTGAGAAGAGTGAGAAAGAGAAAGAGAATGACTGAAGCTAATATATGAGCGTTCGTGACGAGGACGAGGACGAGGACGAGCGAGCGCTCGCTCTCACATCATCACCCATCCTCGTGCTGTCCGTCTCCCATGACTCCAAACGGCACACGTTCCCACGCCCCTTGGGAAACGAGGCTCGCTTCGCAAGCGCACCATGGGAGGTCGACGGACAGAGGACAGCGCACACGGACAACGTACAACGATCATCCCATCTCTGCACGCAGTCTGTCGGTGTCGGCGAGCGGCATGATTTGAGACAACGGCTCGCTGCTCTCCCAAGGTCGCCTGTTAGTGTCTCGACTCTGCAGACGAAGAATAACTTGTCAGCTCGTCAGCACATGTGGATGAGGAGAGTCCGACGCAACGCAACGCCGTTGCGGCGTTTTAAGTACTCGTCAGACAGTAAGACGATAAACTCACTCTCATCACCTCCACAGGTGACAGCGCACTCTGCAGTGCTCGGACACTGCCTCCCTGTGGTTAGCCACTAGCTCCAGGCCAGGCCTGGAGAGAGAGGAGCCTTGAAACGCTGCCGCGAGGAACATTCGAGTTCCTAAACTTTAATCACCAGTCCCGTCGGAAAAAAGTGGAGCTGCACAGAGCCGGGAGCCTACACACCGTCGTCAGCAGTCCTGGAACGGTCCTTCCATGGAGCGACCTAACTATTAGCTTCTAAGCCGTTCTCACAGCCGACGAGGAGCACTGCCGAGCACTGCCTGCTGTCGCCACCACATCCCCTCGACACCATGTGAACAAGCATCCTCGATGTAGGAAACGCATTCCTCTTCCTCAATCCATCGTCGTTGCCATCCTCACTGTTGACAACCAATCGTCTAAGCGGCCAATTCGTTTCGTGCTGTCAGTTGTAGTTGTAGAGTCTAGTAAGTGTGCGAGTACGACGTGTACTTGTGTTCGGAACGCCACGGGACCTCGGATGCTGATGTCCCTGACCAGGCCGCACATTATAAGTGTTCCTCCAGTATGAAGATCTCAACAAGTGCCGTCGCAATCGCCGTCTGTCTCTTTGGAACGTCCGTCTCCGCCACTCCCGTCGGAAGGAAGCGCGGCTTCTGGCAGGGAGACAATTACGTCGGCTACTCTATCGACGTCGATCTCAACTGTCGCAAATGCCCGTCAACGTCGTGTAACCCGGTGTCGTGGTACGACCAGTTCGCCCCCATTGTCATCACCTGCCAGCTGAACGGCATGTCTGTCGGAGAGAACACCATCTGGGAGCAGACAGACCGCGGCTGCTATGTTTCTGACAACCGTGTCAGAACTGGATTCACCTGGATCGACGGCGTCCCCCGGTGTCCCGATCTCGGCATCCCACCAAATGGATCAGTGCCGGAATCGATGACTATCACATGAGTGTCGCTGGATTGTAGCGACGGCTCAACTTCTTTCATGGTCGTCCCGTGTGCGCCGCGCCCGTCGTAGCCTCTTTGAGTACCGTCTTGCGGGCGACACTCGATGCATTCTTGCAACACTGGTGAGGGTGAAAGACATGAACAGCAATATCGAGGTACGCCCGTAGACTGCAGACATCATGACAGGGCCAACAAAGCATCGGTGTCACAGTCGTCGTAAGATAACGCCACAACGCGTCAGGTGTCCGCAAAAGAGCTCACTATCAGATCGTCAACCAGGCGTTCTGAGCCTTATGGACTGTTAAGTCGGTGGCAATCGGAGGTAGACACTAAACAAGCTGCATGAGACGGTAGACTAAGAGAAACTAAATGGCATCCCATCGCTACTCCGCAAAGACTAGTAACTACTTTGACGAAAGACGGACCCAATTAAGACGTCGCGGTGGAAAGAAAACGTGTATAGCGAGCCGAGGCGATTACTGACCCTGACCGAAGATGGGAGGGCAGTTGGGGCAGGGGCACAGACCGGTCGCGCAGGGCACACCGGGCTGGGGGCCGTTGGGACCCCAGATCCAAGGCTGGCCCTGCTGGGTCTGGCCGTAGATGTAGTCGCCGCCGCCGCTACCGCCGCCGTTGCCGCCGGTGGAGCCACCGACCTGGCCACCGCCGGGGCCCTGGCCAAGAACGGTGGTAGTGATGCCACCACCGGGGCCGCCGAAGGTGGTGGTGAGGAGGCCCGGGATGCCGACGGTGAGGCCGCCGCCGCCACCACCACCGCAGTTGCCACCAGGGCAGCCGCCGCCGCCGCCGCCGCCCTTCTTGCCGCCGAGGAGGCCCTTCAAGAAGAAGCGCTCCTCAAGGTTGCGCTTGGAGTTACCAGTGTACTCGCCCTGGTGGAAGACACCCTTGGGGTCGAGGTAGCCGCCGGGGCCGACGAGAGTGCCGTCCTCCTTCACCTCGAACTTGTTGTACAGGTTGTTGAGGTTGTTGGCCTTGGTCTGGTCGTCCTGGGGGGCAGGAGCGGCAAGTGCAAGAGCCGGGAGGGCGAGGGCGACGAACTTGGTGAAAAGCATGGTGTTGATCGGTAGTTGTAGTTGAAGAGGAACCGAAAGACTTGAAGGATGGAGAGACAAAAAGGATGGGAGCCCTGCCTTTTTATATCTTTCAGAGAGGGCAAACGAGAGCGTGCAAGTGGTCGCTTCTCTCTCCAACAGTAGCGCTACGACCAAGAAGGTCGAAGATTTCGCATCGAGATCATCCTCTGTGTGCCTCCCGGCTGTGAGGCACAGGTGAGGCTCCTCAGGACGCGCGGTGATGCCCCAAGAGGATAGAGTAGCACGAGAGTTGATGGAGCTGAAAGAGTTGCTGGAGGTGCTCCCACAGATGAGCCTGACGGAGCATGAGAGACACTCCTACAAGATCCGTCTTCATAGTTGCAGCGATGACACGATACTTGGCTTACCTAACGAAACGGAACCGAAGAACGGGTGCCTGTATCCAACAGCACTATCTGGAGAGACCAGAACGGGTCGCACTAAACCGTATGTATCTCGGCAGGTCTACTTGGCGCCGTCGCGACACCGGCATCCGCTGCGTTTTCTCGGCTCCAAGCTGTGAGCTTGCAATGTTTGTGCGTCATGGATGATCTGTGCGACTGCTCTTTCTGACAACAAGAGAGGAAACCGGAGACTTCTCGGGGGGTGTGAGGCCACATGCCATCTCGAACAAGACGACGAGACTGTCTGCAAGCATTTCTTCTGGGATTTTCCATGGCCTCCGGATAGTCTGACGACTGCACAGTCCTCATTACGGTTTCTGGACCCAGGGGAACACTGTGTAACAAGCTCAAATGCTCCGGTCGCGAGGTGCCACTCTGAGGTTCTCATTGCCACGACCAGGTTATCCGATTCGCCTCTCCACCACAGAGCGGTTCCAGGAAGCATACTGTCCACTACTGTATGTTCCCGCAGATGTTTCACCCCGCAGAATCTCCGTAACCCGTAACTCGGGAGTCGGGGCCACGACAAGATCGGGCTGGAACACGGGGTGGATAAGGGCAGAGTGCCTGTTTTGTTATCGAAACACCACTCCCCGCACTGGGCAACCCCACCCCACATCTGTAATGCCCCGATGTTGCGTCACAGTTGCTGTTGACAGCTGGTAGCATCCGCCTCCCGATAAACTTAAGAGACGATAAACCTAAGTTTAGTCATCTGACGCGTGCCGGCACCGTGCTCATGGGCTTCTGGTCCCGGCTTCACAGCAGCCCAATGGACCTTTCACAATAACTGACGCGATGTGTACTCGGGCTATCTGCCCAAAGGCAATGGTAGTTTGAGAGATCGGTTCAAAGATCCATCACTGATAGAAAACGGGAGTCAGTGTGGGTAACAATTCCCGTTATCGCCTACATCCCGGTTGCCATCTGCGCTTGCGCCTATTCCTGCCGCTCCCGTTGCACTCCTCCCAAACACCCCCAAAAACTACCGAGTTTAGTCCAGTTCACGTATAGGTATGATGCACGTTCGCTCGGTGCACAACGAAGTGCCAACGACACCATCTTGGTGTGGCATGACGAGGAGCAGGAATCCGTGATTCGTGAGGGCAGTCCATACATCATACCAATCAGACAAGAAAGTTGCTTTCCGCCGACGGCGAGGCGCTTCCGAACTCGAGCCAATGAGGATGAAACGGGGTGAAGGTTGTTAGGGCAAATGGCTCCAAGGAGGTTAGGCGCTTTCTCGGGGCGGAACAGTGAACCACTACGTCCTTCTCCATACTTCGCCGCTACCCGGTTACATCTCGGTGCTCGCTCGGACGGCGGCGGACGGCGACTGTTAGCGGAGCGTCCTCGGAGCCGTAAAACTCTCTCCGCTCCGCACTGGATCATGATGATGCTGTGATGCGATGTGACGACGCCGTACACCGTGGTGCACGCCAAGAAGGTCCGTTTGGGTCTCCCGTGAACGGTAGGTTCCACGGCATAATCAGTGCTCATGACAACATGATCGGACTTCCTCAAAGCGAACAAACAAACGTACATGCATCCGATGATCTTATCGCTGGGTTGTGAAGGACCCATCGGTCGTAACTACTCTAGCACTAGTACAACCTAAACATAGGGTGGGTCATCTCGTGATAACCTTAAGAGGTGATCGAGTGAGTCAACCTGTGGGCCACCGCACCGTTAGCACCCCGGCTTGCGGTGTTTGAGGACCCGATGCTCGGGACTTACGAAGCCATTGTGCATTGGTTGGGTGGGTTACGCTTCAGCTGTCGCTGTCGGGATCTCGTCAGCCACTTCGGGGTTGTCACTCTAACATGCTCTCGCGCTTTCAAGTACCAAGTGTAAGTTCAAGTCATGTGGTAGTCGCGTGGAGGGAGGCACCTTCGGGACGGTCGGGACGGTCGTCCACACAACCGTCCACAAACGTCACGGCGTCATGCGGGTCTCGGCCTTCGAGGCGGTTCAGAGCGGCATTGCGATCGCGACCCGAACAACAGCGAGCCGTGCGTTCTGACAGCACACCGGTGGCGCAACCGTGAGTGTCCATCGATGTTTGTGCGACTGTCGTCAACCTCAACGACTGAAGCCCGCCGGCAGGTGGCGGCTTCCGCATCTGTCGCCCACGCCTTACCCATGGACGCATCGTAAGCGTCGTGATGAGCGTGAGCCGTCCCGTCTACTGGTGTCGGGTCCAGAAGATCCAGAATGTGCCAAGGTCCTGTACCTCGTCACAGACACCTCCAAGTTCAATTGGCCTTCAGGACCGCCGAGCACTGTGCGCGTTACGGGTGCTTATCTAATTGCATACTCCGTGGATACGGTGGATGTTTGTGGGGGTGGTCAGGAGAGTATCTGTGGGCCTCTGTCAGCGCATCAATCAGTCTTTGTGAGTTGTGAGGATGGCAGCGAGAACGATGGTACGACGGGTGGAGCTGCAGGAGATCAGGGAGATGGATTTGTTGTGTCTACTAACTTGCTGTGGCCCGGTGCCCCTCGCCGGGCAGTCTTGCTCCCCGTCCATGCTCGCCACCCGCCACCTCCCCCTCGTTGTGAATTGCCTGGAGAGTCGCGAATCAAACCTCTGCCATGTGGAATCGTGGCGTGGATACCGTTGGCGCATGGTCGATCCAGCTACGCGAGACGATCCGTCGTCTCGTCTTGGGTTGTGCTTCTGAGTGTAGATGGATGCTACTGGGCTGAGTTCAGTACTTGATCATTTTCCCCACTAGAGTGGACCCCATAACACTCCCACAAGTCGACCTCTGAGGTGATGATGTCGCCTACGATCAGGTCTGTTCCGTGCAGGCCAAATGACTGGGGTGTATTGCGGCGTTGAGTGTTTGCGGTCCAGCGCTGCTGGCGCCCCGCGTCATGTCGACAAGTCGGCAGTGGAGTTATCCAGACAAGTAGCCGCCGTGTGTGTGGAATTCCCTGAGACCGCAGTTGTCTGTACTCGCCCGAGGCCGATAATGGGTTATGGTACTTGGACAGTGGGTCACGCTTGTATCGAGGCTGACCAACGCGATCCTCTGGTTGAACACGAAGGTGATCACGTACGCAACGAGGTATCGGTATGTGGTCGCAGTCCTTATCGAGGTTCAGAAGCAGCAGACGTATGCGCGAGCTACATCTTGACGCGCCACGGACGCGCCACGAAAGCGCCACCCATTCAACGAAGGTATCGCAGTGCGCCGAAACGCACTTGCCGCCTCGGGCATGTGGATCGAGACATGGATTGCTGTCCGACAGTGTTGCTGTCACACATGCATGTGACGAACACGTTGGAGGCTTTGACCTGTGCGATGGTGCATTCAAGGCCATGGCGTTCCGTATGCAAGTGCACCGACCTCAACGGCGTTGCCCGATGAATGACTGATGCAGGAGACTGGCCGACCCAGTCGCACGCTTGCTCGACTCTCCATGCTGGAGTGTTCAACCACAGACCACAGCTCGTCTTGACTCGTCAATCTCCATCCTCATATTGCTCATGCTCCACTTCCATGTGTTCTCGAAGAAACATCTGACCGTGTGTCAGTTTCACTAAACTTGCAGGCGCAACGCACGCGGGAAAACTGTATGTAGATGCAATGCAGAAAGATACACAATAGATGCTCCGGAACAGCGTGTACGGCACGGCGTTGACCCGCGACAGCCGAAATACTCTACTACTGACGCCACTATCTCCGCCTTGGTGGTGGACGCGGGCCAGGCGAGATGGGGCTTGCCGGCTCCTCCTCTGCGAGGTCATCGGCTCCAGCCAAAGGCCACGGCCCGCCCGTGTCGCCGCGGTGGTCCATTGGGACCATCGAGAATGAGCCAATGCTCGTGTGTCGCGGGCTGGTGTGTGTCGTCTCGGCGCGCGGCGGCGGTGATGGGAACCCGTTCGTGAGCGTCGTCGGGGCGTCGCGCGGCTTCTCAGGACTCGAAGGCACGGACGGGACGGAGACCTGCGACATGAGGGTATCTCGTTTCGGCGTGCCGGGCCCCTTTGGCGAGCGCCCGCTCGGCGATAATGTTGGCGACGAGGACGCGGCCAGTGAGGCCGGGAAGGGGGAGGCGAGGAGCCCCATCTCCCTGTCGGGATGGGCGAACGGATCTGCGAGGCCATCGTGCTCGTACGGCAACTCTCCGGGTACGTAGCCCTGCTGGTGTTTGCCGTTCGTGTCCGCCTTGCCTGACCCGGTGGTCCATGCCGCTGTAGCTTCTGCGAGTGCGCGACGTCTTTTGTGGCGCCGCGCCAGGCAAAGCGCAAAAAGGAGGAGAAGCGCAAGTCCCACCACCCCGCCGACGACCCCGCCGGCAATCGCGCCCGTCTTGGAGGACTTGCCCTTTGGTGGGTCCTGCGCGGGGGCCGCGCCAGCTGTCGGGCTGTTGTCGCCTGTGGTGGGGTTGGATATCGAGGACGAAGCGGTCGTGGTTGGAGCAATGGCGGCGGCGCCACCCGTTGTGCCATTCGGAGTGGAAGCTGTTGTTTGAGATGAGGGGTTTTGAGTTGCTGCCGATGCCGAGGAGGAGGCGGAGGGGGTGACAGATGGCGGCAATGACGAGGAGGTAGTGGAAACCTGTGCCGACGTTTGTGATTGGGTTGTGGGAGATGAGCTGCTGGACTGCGGTCGCGGCGTGGACGCCAACGGCAAGACGTATTCTGAGGGACAGGAGTCTGAATCTTCTCCTGGCAACACAGAAAACCTCCCCGAGCGTACAGACTGGCTCCCCCCGCTTTTACTTCTCGCTTCAAACACAATCTCAGAACCGGCATCAACTGCGACGGTCCACGGGTGTGATCCCGACTCGTCTGCGGTGGGAATGATCTGATCGCTTCCCGCTTGAAGTGGAATGGGATATACATGGGCGTAACTGCAAGGCAATCAGCACGCAGTCAGTCACTCAAACTGACATGGTCACTTTTGAACTGAATCCACCCCATGAGATTGGTACGCTTTCACAAGGGTGCAGCGGACCACTTGGGAGATTGATAAACTGGGCGCTGGCAGTCATCGCAACTGTCGCAATGACCACACCCAAACGTGTCTTCGCGAGGTCAAACATCTTGGACGTGGAGCGCGGTGTTAGACAATATGGGGAAGGGGAGCAGGACAAGCTGCGTCGCGTGTTGACGGGCGGTAGGCGCACCCCAGCAGCGCCTCCGGTGTTATCGTCGAAATCGTTTCAGTTGGGCCGTGCTCGCCGTCCGTGGTGTCGAGCAAGGAGTCAATGGTGATAAGTGTGGAGTCATGATTCCAGCTCCATCTTTCATCCACGTACATGGATACAACATGCAACGATGCTTTGGACGAGACGAACCATCTGGCAGTACAGTACTTGGTGGTGCCAGACTGTCCCAGGTACCCGCAGCAGCCTCTACGTCTTGTGGTAGGCTTTTTCTTACTGCTTTCGTGCTCATCGGGGCGCTTTGACTGGGTATTCCGCTCCCTTGCATCCCTTGTTCCCTGTGCATCTCCAGTACTGGCAGTCACAACATACAGTTGTGTCCACTGCAAACCCGCACGGCGGGCACGGTATGCCACGGTTTGGGCAGGCGGGTGCATGAAACCGTGCCGTAAGGACCCTGTGAACAGCCCTCGGATGTGGCCCTTGGCAGTGCGAGCAACTGGTTTCGCAAGTAACGCGCTGCCGGCATGCGCGTCAGAGGTAGTCTCCATGCTTGGTGCTGCGGTCGACACTGCGTGCACGGCCGGCAGCTCGGCATTCCCTCATGATGTCGCTTGAGGTCATGTTGGTGGAGTGTAAGCTCCGAGTGGAAACCTTGCTGAGCATCGGCGAGTGCCTAAAATCCATTCTTCCGACTTGTCGTTCATTAAATGCACGTTGCAGCTGACCTCGATTCGCACAGCGTACAACGTCAGACACTTGCAGAACTGCAGAACCGACGTTGAGCCGCATCTTCGTGATACCGAGGTCTGCTTTATAACAGCATGCATCCCACAACGGCGCAGCTGCTCCACAAAGACTTGGCCCATGTCACTTTCACTCACTGCTGATCCACACTGCTCGCTACGCCAGACCAGTCTGACAAGGCCTCGTGTGAAGATGGCGGAAGTGAAGATGGAAAGAGACCCGCGGCCATGGAGCGAGCGGATGAGAATGTCCTGACAGGCTCACTGCAGTTTCTTTGCGTTTTCAATCTTGATCTCCGTACCGGTACTGCTGTTAGTTCGGTAGTTCCTACCGCTCAGCCTTATCGTCCCATCTTCTATGACAGAACCTTCCATGTCGCTAGCAGGTACCCGTTGACTGACGTCATCAGCGACAACAGCGTGTGAACTCTTGCCTTGTCGGCAACAGAAGGTTCCTGTAAGATGGAGTTTTCGATTGTTCCATCGTCAGATCACGGCTGAGAGAATAAAAGCCAAAGGAGAACCCATCATGTGCCGTCCCAAAGTCCACAACTTACGATCTTACCCATCATCGCAACGCGCCGCATATCTCGGCAAGGAGAGAGCTTGCATTCCTCCCGTTCCGAGTCTGTTCCTAGCGACGGGCTGAAAGTGTCTATTTATGAAGCGTCCCCACAAGAATCCGCTGCAGCAACTCTCTCAAGGTGTCTGCCCGACTGATCATCAAGTCTCGATAGGTAGGTCTAATAAGCGGATGGGCAGGATGGATTTGCGGAGATTGTGGCATGGCAGTGGGCCGTTTTTGACCACGAAACGTTTCTTCTCCACATTGTGCGCATGCGGCTTCATTGTTGGGTGTTCAATGATGGAATCCGGCATCTTGCATCTTGTCGATACCAATCAGAAGGTTATTTTTGGCGCGGCTCTGGAGCTGTAGTCGTACGCTATCGATGATAGTGTCGGTGACATGGCCGCGAACCCCGAAGGGCCCCGACAGTGGTTACGACTACACTGGTCAACAGGCGACCTAGTCGACGAGTCATGGAATGGAAAGGAACAGAGTTTTCGAGATAACGAACACGCTTCGACTGTCTGTTTGGTCGTCGCAATCGTGGCATCTGTTGAAGGCAAAACGCACTGCGAGACAACTCAGCAGCAGTCTGCGGCCCCGACGCGCTCGTGAAGTCCGCCCACCGGGTTCTGCGACAGCATGTGGAGCCGGCGGCTATTCTGGTCATGCACAGATCTCTGGGGACACGGAGCCAGCCTACTCGGATACTGACGCCTACTCGGGGATGTCAATGATCAATACTGAAAAAGAGTTGCGGCGGCCAGGACGGGGCCCGTGGTGGTGGATAGAGGAATTCAAGGAACAAGACTCGAGAAACTCCACACATGTGCACGCGTGGGTCCCCACAAGCGGCGTTCTTAAGCGTTCTTGGCTCTCGGTATCTCTGGGTGTTCAGGACTTGTGCGCTTTGTGCATGGGGGCTGGACTTGCGCAGCGCACGCAGCGGCGTCGAGAGTGGTTCCACAGGTCAGGAGCCCCGGGTCGCGATGCCTCAAGGCACGCTCCTGAAGCCTTCAGCCTCGCTTTTGCCCGCTTTCACCAACTGTGTCTAAACTATTCATGCCATCGGTGACCTACGCCTCGATGCAGCTTTCAGCTTCACGCTGCCGACTGTGCCGGGGCACGGGCGTGGCACGGTGCACGGCATGTAGCCGGCTGGCTTTACAGATCGCAGCATGTGCCAGATTTAGCCCTGCCGGCACCGCCGAGTCCGCCGGGCCCCACATCCCATTCAGTGGGCGTCATAATGCGCCTGCGCGTAGAACATGTTTGACGTGAACTTGAGAAATGCAATACCTGCGCATTCCTTTGGGCAGTCACGACGTCGAGCCTGCATGTCCGTCAAGGCCGGCGATCTCCAAGTCTCGTGCCCTTCTGTGGGGACTGGGGCTCGGAGCTGCAAGAATAGCTTTTCTTCTAAGGACCCGCGCGCCCACCATTAGAGCCGGAAAGCACGCCCCGGTGGAGTATTGTGCCGATGGCCTTTCAACATTGAGCCAATTGTGCCCCGCTGTGCCTTTCACGCGTTCTCGGCAAGTGGAAAGCGATATGATGGCCGACGGGGTGCTTTGATTGCGCGCTCGCCGTCCAATACCGAGATTCCGCTCATTGTTGTCGATGAAGCGCAAGTATATATAGTTGTACCCCGCGGGTCCCCCAGCTGTATGCGGGAGCCCCGACAGCTACACCGTTACACTGTCCTTGCATTTTTTCCCCTCAACACGCGACTACACGAGCGTAACTCACCATGGCCCACCAACGCCCTCACCGTCAGCCGGGAGAGATGGAGAGTGAGTGACGAGCCACATTCCACACTCCTGTGATGTACTGTACATGGTGTGCCTGGCGAGTGCTGCCAGGACATGTCGATCGCGGCACGCGTCACTTGTACAGGATTGCTGACGCCTGTGAGTCGGTATCGGCGATGTTTTCCTACCGCACGACGCGCCACACTCGGCGCCGCACCCTGAGGCCCCCGCGTGGCTCACGAGCTGGGAGGCGCGCCGTCCCAAGTGGCTCATGGAGTGCCTCGCCGAGTTCTTCGGCGTCGTGCTCTACTGCTGGGGCGGTTTCGGCGCGACTGCCGCGTTCCTGGTGACTTCGGCGGCCAAGGAGGAGGGACAGGGCTCGCTGTTGAACATTAGTCTTTGCTACACTTTTGCGTAAGTGGCTGTACTCGGAGTGTCTCTGTGACTGAATGAATTCTGACGCACTCCAGCATCGTCCTGGCCATCACCATCTGCGGCCCGACTTCTGGTGGCCATCTCAACCCGTGCATGACCATCGCCTTTGCGCTCTTCAAAGGCTTTCCCTGGCGTAAAGTTCCGCAGTACATTGTGTCGCAGATCTTCGGCGCGTTCATTGCAGGCCTCATCGTCTACGCGCAGTATAGCACGTCGTTGCACAAGATCACCCAGGCTATGATGGCTGGCGGTCAGGAGGCGGCAATCTTCAGCCCTGCCGGTCCTGCCGGCACGATTGGTCTCTTCCTCGCTCCCGGCGCCGAGATGGGCATTGTCTTTGTGAACGAGTTTATGGCGACGGCAATCATCGGGTGCGCCGTCTTCTCCGTCCTCGACCCATCCAACATCTTCATCGTCCCCGCCTCGGGCCCCATTATCATTGGCCTCATCTACTTTATCACTATCGTCTGTTACGCGCCCAACGGCATCGCACTCAACACGGCACGCGACCTTGGCTCGCGCTTCGCCGTCGCGTGCATCTGGGGCAGGAAGGCGTTCCCGGATCGGTACACTGCGCTGACGTGCCTGACGAACATTGCTGGCACGATTGTCGGCGCGGCATTCCAGACATTCTTCCTCGCTGATGCGGTACGCCCGCCGACACCGGGCGCCTTGTCGGTGCATCAGGCGCAGACGGCGGAAAAGGAGGCACACCTCCAGCGCATCCTCTCGACCAGGAGTGGTAGCCCCCAGGTCGGCCTTGGCCGTGTTCTTTCTCCGGGCCTCGGGCTCTCCAAGCCTAATGGCGAGACTGCCCACATCGAAAAGGCGACCATGGTGTAGCGAGTCAGGCAGGTTGTTCCGTACCGAGAACAGTGGGATAGTTGTCAGTAGGAGAGTAGTGTTAGTGAAGAGAGTAGTTGTTCCAGTAGTAGGCAGCATGTTTCGGAAGATCAGCAATGTGAAAGATGAAAGATGTCGAGGGATTCCCATGCAACGTGTACAGCTGCAAGTGCATTCTCTGCCCACCGATCAATCATGGAGAGCCACGAGACATCTCGGACGTCTCGGACCTCGGTGCCTCGGTACCTCGGAGACGGGCCGACACCTCCGTCCCCAGTGGCCCAGATGCCCAGTGGCCCAGAGGCAAGCGGCCCACAGGCCCAATGTGCACTGTCGTCGCGTCGTCGGCCCTCACCGCTCGAGGCATCGCTCGTGGCTGATCGCGTGGCTTTGAGGCGTGGCGTGACCCGCGTGCCCCGATCACACCGAGAATGGCGGAGGAGATTAAAAAGCGTGAAGCAGGCGCATGAAACAGAGGGGCGCCGCCGCATAGGCGTTTACAGCATGCCAGTGGGACAACGATGAAGAGGGCATAAGAGGTGAGGACGGGGGTCAAACCCGAACAGTTCGGGCAACCTCGCCAACTGGATCAATCACGACTTGCATCACGGCATCACGGCCCTCCCCACGGCGCGCCACTCCATTGAGCGGTGGGACAAATGACACGATAACCCCCGATGTTTATCCCCCCACGGCGCCCCCCACCTTTGTTCATTACTGTAACGGGGTTGTTGCGAGGCTTCCATCGGGCCCCGGCCAACGATATGCCCCTCTTCTGTTGCCCTGTGCTCCTTCCTCTCCCTGTGCTCTCCATTCCCATGCGGAATGCAGTCAACCTGCGCGACGTGATAGGACGGCTGCAAAGAGGAGACAGAGTATTATCTTCAGGAGAGACCGTATCAGTGCTCAGGGTGTGCGCACCGAGTACGGCCCCAGTACCGGCTGCGCGATCCGGAGAGAGAGAGAGCAGTACGGTATCTAGACCACAGCAACTACCCAGAAGTCTGTCGAGACGCAGCTTTCTCTATACCGCGTATACGCGTACACCCCTGTTTGGAATGCCTGGGTAGGTGCGATGGAATGTTCACTGGCACTGCATTCCGATACGCCGCAAGGCATCCGTCAATGCTTCTCAACCGCGCGCGCGTCCCGTTCCGTAGCTTGCAGACAACCTCAGATGCATGTACATTACAGACTGAAAAAAAGAAGAAGAGATCATATCGTGATATCGTGGAGGCCAAAAAAACGCTCGGGGGACATGGCAGTCATATATGTAATAGATTGAAAAAAGGAATGTGGTGGATGCGACAACGTCGGTGTGTTTGACGTTCTCTGGATCATCACGAGCGCTGGGCGGCGCCGCGCCTCCATTGGAACAGCTTGCCCTTGGGGTGCGCGGCAGCGTCGCCGGGCTGCGGACCGTCGGCCGGCCGACATCCGCAGGTGGTGCAGACCTGGTGGTGGTGCCCGTCGCCTTGGGCATTGTTGTCGTGAGGCTGGAGAGCGCCGTACGAGGGTGGTAGCGGGGGGAGTTCTGGGGGCGCGGCATGTCCGCCGCCGCCACGCGTAAAGCGGAACGTGCTAGTAGACTGCTGGGTGTTGGTTCTAGAGAGTGACTTTGCGTCGCCAGTGTCGAGCGACGAGCGCGACGCCGTGTCGGCCTTGGACGCCTTTTCCTTTTTAGCCTTTGGCGGCTTGCTCGAGGCGGCGGCCTTCTTCCGGTCAAACATGGCCTTTCGGCGGCGCCACGCCTCGGCCATGCGGTCACACACCGCGCAGCCCTCGACAAAGTGGCCGGCGTCCGCCTCCATTCGGTGCTCCTCGTGCGGGCGGTCGACCTGGGCGCGTTCGCCTTTCGCCTTGCCATCGTCATGCTTGGCGAGGTCGCCCTTAGACATGGTGCTACTGGTCGTCGAGGTTCCGCCAACGCTTTGCGCCACACTTCTCGCAATGCTGAGTTTACGGGTGGGTGTCGGAGTGGCTGACCCTGGAAGGTTGAGGGAATACTCCCTCTCGCCCTGGTCCGGAAGGGAAGTGCCAGTGCTTGCCGGGCTGAGCATTGCAGATTCGCCGCCATGGTTAGCATGGTTGTGCGTCGTCGTGTGGTGTTCGTGAATGGATGAGCGCCGCTGATGGGTCCTGTTCCTGCTGCCGTTGGTTGGCAGGGGAGGGAGAGGTTGGAAAGTGAGGAGAGGTGGCGTTTGGATAGACTCGTTGTAGGTGCTGATGCTGTAGTGGCTCGAGCTCACGCACCCGCTCGACGTGTTGCTCACTCGTGACTCGCGCCTCCCTTCCCATCCGCCCTCCGAGGTGGTCTCGGCGAGGCTCAAGAGATGCGTGGGAGGGAGGGAGAGACCAGGTGAAAGCGACGGCCGAGAGACAGGGGGGCTGTATGGTTTGTTGAATGTCTTCACTTGGCTCCGGGGCGAGACGCCGCCAAACGCAGACGTCGGACTGCTCGACGCTGTCTGGTTCGGGGGCGTAAAGTAACACCGCTGAGCGGTGGGGCAACGAATGGGGGATGTGGGGTTGTTCTGAGACGCCGCGGCCTTGTTAGGGCTGAGCGGCGGGGACATGAGGGGCGTTACCGGGGTTGTAACCACCGGTGAGTCGGGCATGGAATCGCGGTCTCGCCATTCCCCACGAGGCGAGCCCGTCCGGTGCACCGTGTTCAACGGCTTTGTGACGGGCGGCAGGGGAAAGTCGTCGAGATGGAAGTGGTCGTTGGCACCGAGTCCGAGACCAACCGACCGGTGCCACTTTGCCGTGGCCGAGAGTGTGGTGACGCGCTGTTGTGGCCACTCGGTGTGGTCGGGGAGGAGTGAGGACTCGACCGAGGCCGCGTCGTTGTCATCGTCCGAGTCGTCGGACAGATTCGCCCACGAACGCTCGGTGTGGACTGGTTGGGGTTGGGGCTTGGGGAAGCGGGCGAGGTCGATAAGAAAGTCAATGTCGAGGAGGTCGACGTCGACGTCGGGAGAGGTGGCGCTGCGGGAGCGAGTGGGGCGCGGAGAGGGAGTGTTGAGCTGCAGAGGGGAGTGGCCGTTGACAACGGGCGGAGTACCCTTCCGCCGCTCGGCGACGGTGGCGGGCATGACGGGCTGTGGGTGGATCATGGTCTGGAAGGCAAGACGGATCGCGGGGTCAATGTCGGTGTCGATATCTATATCGAGCTCGAAGGGACCGTCGGCCGGCAGTGGCAGGTGTTCATGGCTCGAAGGGGTCATGGACGATAAACGAAGGGGTTTATGTACGAATCAAACCTGGAGCACCCAGGGACCCTCAGGAACTCGCTCTCGACATCTCCTATGCCGGCATGCTCTTGCGCAAAGACGAACGATAGCCACTCGAGACAAGGCCAAGAATGGCAAAGATCGAAGCATCAAGGTTTGCCTGTCGCGTGCATGCCTGCCTGCATGCCGGCGTCGCAAAGGGGCTGCAAGGGGCCATCGAGGGCTTCGAAGGGGTATCTCCAAGGGCCCCACCCATGTCCACCCGTGTCCTCCCATGTCCACGAGCTCTAAGCTCTTTTTACTCGGGCCTGGTTCCCGTGGCGTTTGGCTGTTCATGGCTTGGGGCACCACAGCCAGCTCAGGACATTTGTTGTTCGACTGCTCAGGACCCAGGACCGTCAACTCCGGGGCAACGCGAACAGAACAAGACCAAACGCTTGTCTTGTTTAGCATGCGTCTTTTTGGCATGCCGTTGTGCACAATCTCTGCATGTCTTCTGATCATCTGACTGACGCCAAGGTGCCAGAGCGCCAGAGGGTCCGTCCGCGCCATGCGCGCCATAAGCCACCCAGGGAACAGCGACGAGGACAGTGCCACTGGAGGCGGGCCGTGTTTCGGTTGCTCGACGACGCATCCTCTTTGGAGAGAGAGTTGGAGAGCTGCCGGCAGTTCTCTGCCCTCGTTCGCTGCGTCCCAAACTTTGAGACCACATACCTCCTGCCCCCCACCCAACCCCCACCCCATATCGACCGCCTCCCGCGGTCTGAGCATGCCCGCCCCCGACCAGATCTGTGATCTGTGATGCAGAGCACGGCGCATGGCTGCCCAACGTGGTATGCGCCGCGGCACCATCTCGAGCGGCATGGCGAACGACACGGTCTGCAATCTGCGACGCTGCCAACGCCATGGCGCGACACCACAACCAGCCGTTTCTCCGGGGATCAAGGATCAGTGCAGCTGGAACCAAATCCGTCGATGGACGTTATCTATTGAACGGACGGTGAGATAGAACATCCAGATCGATAATTCGCCGGTGCCCGCCGTCGTGGAGGACGGGATGGAAGGTATGTGGACGATATGCCTCGCCGCCATTTTCTGTCCTTCTTGTCCTCCAACCGTGCCACCACGCGCCACCACAAGACCACGCAGCCACCGGTGCTACTGAAACCGGCGTTGTTGAAACGCGTCGACGACGAACTGAGAGCCTGCCTGTCTGCTGCCGAATCGCTTGCTAATATGCCTAATCCATTGATCACAATCACTCATGCGAGCGGCTACCTCTCGCCTATCGAGCTAGTGAGCCACTAGACACACCACTAGAGTCCCCAACTCATTCCTGGGAGGCACTTTGACTGTTCTGAATGCTTCGATGCCACCCACTTCACGCCTTGCATGCCGCAGACAAAGAATTGTCCCGTTCCAGCACAGACCTCAAGATCTCAAAATCTGATCAATGCTTTGCAATTACATGAACAGCCTCCGGAGTGATGGGATCTATCGCAACTCTCTCAGACAACATGCTGGATAAGACGTGACGTTTTCTTTCGATCACCCTGGCTGATAAACAACTCTTGAGGCGCCAATCCAAAGACGACGATACGGCGTCGACTCCTATTCGTCCTAAGCGCGCGCTCCATTCTCCTTTCGGATAATCACGTCGCGACGCGTTCACTGCTCTGCGCTCAAACGTTACGTTCGGACTAAATCGGCTTGACACGTCAGCAATTCAGTGTCGGCAGCCACACTAGCTTTTGCAGCTTACCACTGTGCTGGGATACCGGATGCCGAGTGGCGGCGCCCCAAATTCTGGCGGTGGCGATACCCGGGCATGGGCATGTACATTCCGGCGTTCCAAGCGCACGGCGGGCATCTACATTCCGAGCGCGCGGCGGGTGTCCTCATCATTGAGCGCCATGTGGCGCTCGACCCAGCTGGGACGCCGCTGCTTGGGCGGGGCTGGCGGGGCGTGCGGCACAGCGGGCATCGCGGGGCCCATAGCGGTGGGCGCCGCGGACGCGGTGGAGGTGGCTTGGTACGTGGGGGGATGGGCCCCCGCAAAGTCCCAAGACTGGCGGCGGCGCTCCTCGATGCCGGGGTTTGTCTGCGCTGCCTGCGACTGTGACTTGAACGCGGACGGCATATCGCTCGAGGGCAGGCTGGCTTTGCGTGTGGGCGGGGAGACGTTACCGATGGCCCAAAGGAGGTCGGTGATGGATTCAGAGGGCATGGGGGTGAGGTTGTGTGGGCGATGAGCTGGTAGTGGCGAGTGAGATGCTGGGAACTGCTGTGAACTGGTGTGACTATACCGCCGCGGTGATCGTTATTATATTGCGCAAGTAATAGCATCTCCGCTCCGCTATCTGCTTCTGTTGCTGTCTGCTAATCCAGGCAGCTAGGTACTCCGAGCACAATGGACTGCGTCGCCCGCATCGGGATATCGGGCGAGCACTGGGTGAGGGGGGTGGACGGGAGAACATTAGAACACTAGGACGCACCTGACTCACTGCGTTGGGCACATGACCCCACTCACCCGAGCCGGATCTGACTCCCCACACCGACAGGGCCTGCTGACCTCTACGGGTGCCACAAGTCCAAGCTTCTATGCTTCTGTCCTTCTGTCAAGTGATACGGACTACGGGGAAGTCGAAGCGTGGAATGAGCCCACAGTATGCACACCATTCCAGTGCCGGTGGTATGCACACAATAACAGAGCCCGAGGCGTCTGACAAAACCCGCGCCTGCGTCCGCGTCCGCGCCCACAACGGCCCACAGCGGCCGTATTCCAATACGCTGCGCCCTCAAAAACGTTCATTGACACTACAACTTTCCTTATACAACTTTTGCTGAGACCAGATCGTGGGAATGCGGGCACTAGTTCATGATTAAGGTGGGACCGACGTCTGGGTTGGACGGGCGCCGGTCAGAGCCCTCGCTGCCGGACAAGCGGCGGAAGAACTCTTCAACCTGGGACGAACGACGGGGGCGGGCGCCACTGCCGCCGTGGGAGGGGCGCCGGGGGTGGTGGTGCTCGTCTGATTGAGACAGACGCCTCTGGCGGGCTTCCATAGGATGCGCAATGACACTTGTTTGGTCAGCGAATCGATGGCCTTGCATTGTACGGCTTGCCCGGCGTGCATGGCTTGCCGATCGATATCGGATTCGGAGAGTCAGACTCACTCGACAGCCTCCTTGACCCGCTCCTTCCATGTGTGGCGGTGGGCGTTGTGCGGGTCGTGCGCAGCGTCGTGGTCTGCTTGGGCCACTGGCGAGGCCGCCTGTGTGTGGGTCACGGGCTCGGTGGCGGTAACCGCCTCCTCGACGGCGGTTACTTCAGGGGCAGCGTTCGCCGAGGTGGACATCTGTGCGCTTCGATCGAGATGGGACTGGGGTTCAGGTTGTGTTCAACTGAGAGAGGAGTCTGTTGAGAGACGTTCCGTCCTCGGATGGTGGTGAGCGACTGCTTGTCACGAGTTGCTTTTAAGCGTGCTGCATCGCAAGTGGGCGGGTCTCTGGCTCGCCATCGTTGGTTCTGCGTTCTGTGCAGCAGCTCATGTCGACAAGTTGCTGCGTTGTTGCAGGAATAGTCGACTGAGCTGATGATCAGAATGCCAAGACGAGCCAAGCGTAGGTGGGCACAAGGTGAGGAATGGAGACCGCGACAGACGAAAGGACGTTGTCACGCGCCGACGAAGAGTGGTGAGCAAGTGATCAGTGAGCTGGTCCCCCGCACGGGAGCTGCCGTTGTCTGTTGCTCTCGTGGTCCTTGTAGTGGCCTCGTACCGAGTGGGCGGGTGTTGAAAGACTCCTCTACCGGCCGATGCTCAGCGACAAAGCAATCGACGACTTTGAGGATCCAGCTCACGCGCTCCTTCGGCATCTGGATGCCATCTCGGAATGTTCGTCATTGTACCACACTTGAGAGTTGTACCTGACATCATCATCATCGGCATCGGCCGCCAGCGAGCCTGGTGGGAATCACTTCGGGCTGACATTACCTCTCATTACCTTTTCGATACTGACTGCTACATTATACAGAAATCAACGCAGCTGACTAGATGGGATCGGTCTTATCAGCGTGGGAACCCTCCGAGCTGCCGAAGACGTGCGTCTCGGGCTTGGACCCGCGCCTGTTACGGGTCTCGGGGTGCTTGATGACACTACAGGTCAGTCCTGGACCATTGGCTCGGTGCTCACTCGACGACATGCTTGACGCGATCTTTCCACGTCGTGTGGTGCGGGTGGGCGTGGGCATTGCCCGAGTCGACATGGCCCGAGTCGAGATGCGGGGCAGTCGCCGTCGCCTCAGAGGTACCAGGCGCAGTGTGCATCATTGGCTCGTTGGAGTGCATCATCGGCGAGTTGACCGCTGCGTTATTGTCGAGCGTGGGCGACTGGGGCGTGCCGCCGGGAGCGAGATGCGCCGTGTCGGACATTCTTGCGGTTCTGTGTTATCTCAAGTTATCTCAAGGAAGGTGTGCAGTTGCTGCAGGTCGTGAGATTGGGTCTCTGTGACGAGTGGCAAGCACCGTCCCTAGTGGGTTATATACCCTCTGTTAAGCCCTCTTTGCCACCGTCAGCACCGCGGTCACGGAGTCGAGTGGTGGTAAGAATAGCACTGACTGACGGTGACGGAATGCCGGCTCAAGATGCTAAGACACCGACGCAGGAGCAGCTAAGGCAGCCCGGCCGCGGCAGCAACGGGCGGCAACGACTGCTGCGGTGAACGTGTAATGACATACGCCGAGTTGGTGCGGTATGTATGCACTACATCGGCCGTCGATGAGCTGCCTCTTGCCCTCTTGGGCTCTTGGTACCCCCCGCGTCGGGTCCGCGACACCACATTTTGCGCTGCAACAGGCACTGGGGGCTGTCACGTGTGAGGCTCGTCCATTCACGACCGCTGCGGAGGGCTGCGACAGCCTGCGATGTGGGTCGGTCGCCGACTCGACAAGGTTTTGGAGAGGGCACGCCAGGAACAGCATCAGCGTACCCCGCTCCAACCTCGGTCATCGTCATCGTTGGACGTGCTTGGACCAGAGTCTGACCTGGAACTTGGCCACAGTTGGCCACAGTTGGCCACAGTGTATCTTCACCGGGTGAAACACCCGCTCTGGTTCTGACCGAACAGCATCAATCATCGCAAGGCCGCGAGGTCATCTCTCTGCAACAGCCCAGAGACGGATCGTCCTCCTGAAGAAGTCTGGACTTCGTTTCTGGTCGAGTTGGTGACATGCGTGCTGGGACAATGGGTCGTCGTCGTCGCTGACCAGCTCGACCAGGGGAGGGCTCTTTGGTGATGGGGGAGGAACAAAGAAAGATGGGAAGAGCCCAGATGAGAGATCTCTGATCATGGGGGAGCTTGGGGAAGGGAAAAAGAATGATGGAGAGAGTGTAGATGGGAGAAGAGATGACCTCCAGCGACTCACTCACTACTGACCATTCGACAATCTCCGGGACAGGACTGCGATACTGTAGCCACTAACGGTCCCGCTGCGGACCAAGCCGCCAACGTCAAAGGCACCATAACACCGGTAGTAAAGCTTCACGCCGCACGTCGCCTTCGGATCTTCGGAGTTACTCTCTGAGATTTCGAGGACGGAACGAACACACTCCGCCTTCTCGGTCGCGGTCGGCCGTCAGCCACCTGGTGTCCACGGATATCCAGTCAGCGGATCGGGGATGTAGGCGATATGAGGCGTTACAGCTGACTGCTGCGCGTTGGACCCGGGATGAGGGTGAAGCAGTAGAGTTGGGCCAGGATCCAGGACGTCATCTAGGACGTGGCCACGCGGGGTCGACAATGTCGTGATATCGTGGCCGTGGGCCAATGTGTCACCGCCTTGTGTCGGCCATCTCGGCCCGGAAGCCCGGTCCGGAGACCCCGAACGTGATCCAGGAGAGCCATGGATCTTTGATTCGATTCAGGCAGAGGCAAACGAGCAACCCGTCAACGGACTTTGACCAACGAGTGTGCTCCAGTTGTGAGCCTCTCGGGACATGCTCATTGAAGCTAGCGAGGACCGCACTGGAAACGAGACAAATGCAGCAGTTCTGGCAGAACTGGCGAGGAACTACATGCTTATTGAAGCTAGAGAGGACCGCACTGGAAACGAGACAGTTACAGCAGTTCTGGCAGAACCGGCGAGGAACTTGGAGTTTCGAGGCATGACCATTCCGCGCCCTTTGAATGGTGAGCGGCCCAGCCAGATAGTAAACCAACACGGCTGATGATGATAGGACAGAAGTAACAATTGCGCTTTCTGCACTACACTGTGCATGTGGTATGACCCATGTGGCCGCGTGGACCTATCAACCGGCCGTTGCCGCTGTTGCCGCCCCCATCCGCAACTCGGCATCCTGGTCTGGATCGGTGTGCCTCTCGGTGCCAAGCCTTGTAGCGGCTATTTTAGTACCTATTTTAGTACAAAGTTTCTGATAACAGCCGTCCTTCCGAGTTCACATCCTCTCATAAAACGGCCAGCTGCAAGGATTCCACATTGTCTTGGCGTAGAATCGAGTTCCAGCATTCGAAAACAACTCTCCCGTCCATCTCGGACGGGAATGTATGGGGGAGCCAGTACTGTGACTTTGGGTAGTGAGGGCGTAACGCGTGCGCGACACTGACGACACTGAACAGCGATGCCCTCGCTAACATTCGGCGTGTTGAGAACGCCTACATGCACCGCGAAACGAACCCACTCCTCCGGATCTATCGGCATTGGGGCCTCCACGACGCCGTGTGGGGCCGTCCAGTGCCCCACGGTAGTGAACCGGCACTCAAAATCTAAACAGTGACATGCCAGCATCGGTCGGCGGTCGATGCCGTTGACGAGCTACACCGCTCATTGCCGCGGATCGGTGTCTCAGATGGTCCGAACTTGAAGCGTCTCTGATAGTGTTTGGTGCCTATCACTAGCGGGTGATTCTGGATATCCGCACTGGAAGGCTGGGAAAACATCGGATGGGTAGAGGTGCTTCTTGTCCTGATCCACAGCGCCAGGAGAAGAATAAAAGGGGGTTGGGACCTGAGGCAACTCTCTCCCATCCTCTAACCCAACCTCACAATCATCATGGCTGGCGGTGTCAAGAAGCCTATCAACATCTTCCGCTTGGGCCAGCTCGGCGAGCCCAAGGGCGTCTTCAACTGGCGACTCTGGTTTGCTGTCTTTTCCTTTGGTCTTCTCGGTGCCGCCCGCGGTATCGACGAGGGACTCATCGGCGGTGCCTTCCGTTCCAAGCACTTCCAGGACCTTATCCACTATGAAAAGTACTCCAAGCTCGAGCAGGCGAACATCAAGGGAAACGTCACCTCCATGGTCCTTCTTGGCTCGGTCGCCGGATCCCTCTTGTAAGATCCCCCTCCAGTCTGTCGCTCACCCCAGCGCCTTTGTTGTTTGTGACCGTATTGGTCGTCTCTGGGCCACCCGCCAGCTCTGCATGTGGTGGATTGTCGGCATGGTAATCTTCCTCTGCAACCGCGGCAGTCTCGGAGCTGTCTACGCTGGTCGCTTTATTGCTGGCTTTGGTATCGGACAGACCCCCGTTGTCGGCCCCGTTTACCTGGCCGAAATTGCTCCTGCTTCTGTCCGCGGTCTCTGCACTTGTGTCTTCACCGGCATGGTGTATCTCGGTATCAACCTCGCCTACTGGTCCAACTATGGCGCTCAGCTCGGCCTTGGCTCTAATGTCGCCGCACGCTGGATGGTACCCAGCAGCCTGCACCTCATGATGGCCACTCTCATCTTCATTCTCAGCTGGTTCCAGTACGAGTCCCCGCGATACTACATCACCAAGGGCCGTGTCCAGGAGGCCACAAAGGTCATGTCGCGCCTCCGCCAGCTCCCGCCTGACCACCCGTACGTTGCCGGAGAGATCCAGGCCATCCAGGCGTCCTGGGACCACGAGGTTGAGGCGACAAGCGGCATGAGCTTTATCGCGATGCTCAAAGAGATCCTCACCGACAAGAACAACCTCTATCGTGTGTACCTCGCCACAAGCGTGCAGTTCCTCTCGCAGTGGAGCGGCGCCGGCTCCATCACCATCTACGCTCCAGACCTGTTTGAGATCCTCGGTGTCAAGGGCGCCGAGCTCGGTCTTCTCGTCACCGCCGTGTTCGGTATCATCAAGCTCTGCGCCGCCATCATCTGCGCCCTGTTCCTCGTGGATGTCATTGGCCGCAAGCGGTCCCTCCTGATTGGCATCACCCTCCAGGTGATTTCGATGGTGTTCGTCGCCTCCTTCCTCACGAGCACTCCGGAACTCGGCGTTGTCGAGGGTTTCCATGTCCCCGCCAACAAGCTTGCCGTCAGCCGTGGTGCCATTGCAATGATCTACGTCTCGGGCTTTGGCTGGGCGCTCGGCTGGAACAGCATGCAGTACCTCCTCACTGCCGAGCTCTTCCCGCTCCGCATCCGTGCGCTCGCGACCTCGTGGTCGATGATGCTCCACTTTGTGAACCAGTACGCCAACGCGCGTGCGGTCCCCAACCTCCTCCTCCCGCTCAACAAGCACGGCATCACCCCGGCCGGCACGTTCTGGTCGTTTGCGTGCGTGACAATCATTGGCGGTGCGTGGGTCTGGTTCTTCGTCCCCGAGACCGCCGGCCGCAGCCTCGAGAGCATGGAGCGCCTCTTCGAGCTTCCCTGGTACCAGATCGGCCGCCGCGGTAACAAGGCTGCCGAGGACCTCGACCGCGAGGCTGAGATTGTGGAGGAGACCAAGACCGAGACCGAGAAGATTGAGCACGCGGTGCCTGTTCTCGAGAAGCGCGGCGCCAACATTGTCTAAGCGGTGGACAGTGGGAATGCACCCACAGTGGATTGTATGATGGGTTGGGAAGAGCTGCCGAGCGGCCAAACACCAGGAGTAGTGAAACAAGTTGTTAGAGCACACATAGCGGACTCTTTGGGAAGTAGAAGCTGATGTAAACCTTGTGAAAGATGTGACCAAAGAGACTGAAAATACAAGAATGACAGGACGACAACACACTCAGAGATCTTAGTGCCACAGGTCCCACACGCCCACTGGCGTTGTCGAATATATAAGCGCGCTGGCGAGCAATCTTCAAATCTTCAGATCTGTCACGAGATGTCTTACGAGACCCCGTAGCTAGCTTATGCAGGGTTCTCACGGACCCTCGTACAGTGGTCCTCGTCCTCCCACATAAGTAAGGCCGTACAAGGCCCAGCCGACCTCCATACTATAAGTACCAGTCACTGGACCGTAATCTTTCTAACGTACTGTATGTATCGCCCTCTTGTCTCACTGTTAGCATCACTGCTATCCGCATTACTGGTCCCGAGTACGGCGTAAGGCATCCTCTACGCCGCCTCGTGACAGAGCTCTTCTGTCGAGACGTTACGGCGTTGCCTTATGACGATGGTGACATGGCCCTCCAGGCCATCAGCTGGGCACTCCCTCGAGACATGGTGCGGGCGCTGGTAGTAGGCCGCTGCCGGGTGTGCACCTCTCACAGTTGATCAACGCAGAGACATTTACGGTTGATACCATAACATTACATTCCTCTCCCAACCCCTACAAAACTTTACAAGCCGTATCACGACAACGAAACCATCCCTAAACCTTACTGTTCTTATTGAGCTCATCCTCCAGGTGGACCTCCTCGACTTTTGCGTCAGTGTTGTCGTTCCCCATGTGGTGCTCGTCGCGCAGGCGGCGGGTGATGATGCCGTGGGCCTTGCGCGGCGACTCGGCGAACAGTTCGTCCATGTGCTCGAGGGGAATGCCCGAGGTCTCTGGGATGAGGAGGTAGACGATCGGGACGGAGACGAGCATGAGCGCCGCGAAGAAGAGATAGACGCCGTAGCCCATGGCGGTGAACATGTTCGGGGTGAAGCGGGCGATGAGGAACGCAAAGAGTCAGTTTGACGCGGCGATGAACGCCTGCGTCGCGGAGCGGATAAACGTCGGCATGGTCTCGGCGCCAAACACCCACGGCGTGCCGTTCCATGTGGGGCCGTAGAACATGGTCCAGATGTAAAACGCCGCGATGGCGGAGATGCCGCCGCTCGACAGCGTGTCCGACGGGTGCTGCGCCGGCTTGGCAACCGCGATGTAGACCGCAATCCAGATCATCGACAGCGCACCGCCGATGGACCCAACAATGAGCAGGATCTTGCGACCGAACCGGTCAACCAGCCACAGCAGCCACACAATCGCCACCGCAAACTTGATGAGGCCGAACACGCCGGTCGTGAGGAGCGAGGCGCTCGTGCCCGTGACTCCGATAGACTTGAAAACCGTAGGGCTCTGGGAAATGTCAGCTTTTGAGCAGCAAAATGATGGAAAAACCACAGAAAACGAGGCCGGAAAAAAAAAGCAAAAAAAAAAAAGAAAAAAAGAAAAAAAAAGACCCTGAAAAAGAAAAAAGACCCTGAATTTCCGCCACATCCGGGTGCCACACTCGCCACACCAAAAAAAAACACCACCAACTCAATCCACAACATCGTTTCTTCTTTCTCTCTTCAACTCTCCAGTCCTCCAGAGCGTCTCTGGAGCTCTTAAAAGGTCACGTACGTAGTAGTTCACTGCGTTGATTCCACAGAGCAAGCATTAGTCAATTTCCCACGCGATTTGACAAGAAATTACTCACGTTCCGTTTTGCATCGCAAAAAGCATGACACAAAGGCCCAGACGCTTCACATACGCGCGGTTCGAGAAGAGGGCCTTCATGGGGGCCATGACGCCGCTCCCTGCCCTCTCTTCGTCGTGCTCGATCGCGGATTTGATCTCAAACATCTCCTCCTGGACGTAGCTGTGGTCCTGGGGCAGGTGGCGGATGAACGCGAGGTTGGCGAGTGCGCGGTCAAAGCGGTCGCGCGAGGCGAGCCAGCGCGGGCTCTCCTTGAGCGTGAGGCAGCCGAGTGCAAGGCAGCCTCCCGGGATGAGCTGCACCGCAAAGGGGATGATCCACTGGGTGTTCCCGTACGGAATGTGCTGGTTTACTGCGTGTCAGTGGGGGGTGAAGGTGAATGTGGCACTTGCTCCACATCGGCATCTCGGTCGCGTGACCAAGGCACATTCGTACTCACCTCCGTAGCCGATCCAAAAGCCGACGACGGCACCAATCTGCCAGCCGGCCTCGTAGATACCGATCAGGCGACCACGGATAGCCGGCGGCGACTGTGTGTGAGTAAAAGTCGAGAATCGAAAATGATGCGAAACGGTGAGCACACCTGACAGAGATCACTACCCGGCACCTATTACTCACAATTTCCGCAATGTAGATCGGGGTGAGGTTGCTTGCCGCACCGACGGACCATCCAGCGATCGCGCGGCCGGCATACATGATACCGAGGCCGGTCTTGTGGGACGCGACGACCTGGAGGACCGCGCCGACCTGGAAGATGAGGGCGGCAGCAAAGAGGCCCCACTTGCGGCCCCAGTAGTAGCCGAGGAAATAGGCCGAGAGCGCGCCAAAGAAGCAGCCGGCCTCTGTAGGTCAGTCTGGAGCACATAATGTTGTCACAAACGCAGCACTCACGGTAGCACGAAACAATGTTGGCGGACAGCAGGTTGAGCTCGGAGGTCGGCTTGCCCGTGAGGCCAAACTCGTCGCGGAAGCTCTTGAGCGCCATTGACGATCCGATGAATGCAGACTGGAGTCAGCGCACGCCGCCACCTCTTGTCACCCACATCATATCCAATCATCACACTGGCCCAGCAGGCCATGGACGCGAAAAAGTAGACGCGCCAGTTGTACACCTCCTTGGGCGTCGGGCGGTCTTCGACGATTGTGAGTTTTACCATTGTGCGGGGGAGTGAGTGTTCGATGTGGGGAAAAGTGAAGAGCGCTACATGTGCAGAAATAAATAGGTACTCGAGAGTTTCGGGAAACATCTGAGGGGACGCTGACGACATTACGACATGACTTCTCGCTAACTGACCCGCCTGACCCGCAGGGCCAGGCCCGGCAATCCCCCGGTCGCGCGAGCCCACTCTTGACCAGACCAATCAGCAATGTCCAGGGCGATAAACTCTAATGAATAAACTCCGGCGCCGAGGCTCCGGAAACGAATCGGCGACTCCCGCAACGGTAGTGGGCGGTCCGGCGATGCGGTCATTGCCGCCGGGGCCACGGGGGCAGGGAGCCATTGCCGCACGGAGAGCTTTTAGTTGCCGATGCCAGTCACCAACTGTCCTCCACACAAAGTCTTCCGACACCCTCCGACACGTCTGCACGGCGCATCACCCCAAACCGCGGTGACGCCGCGGAGCGTCGGTCGTGAGATCTTTGCTGCTGCGAAGCTGCGATATCCATGTACAGTGTTCGAAGATAGCACCGGACGTAGCAACTCCGAAATGTGGGGATCGCGGACCCCATGACGGGGCCCACCAACATCGGTGACTTGGCATCGCGGTTGGGGCGCTTACAGGTCTACGACTCTTATGACTTTTCAGTAGCGTACTGGTGACAGCCGGTCGCCGCTGTCTTGTGTTGCCTTGACTTCTTCACTCTTATTTGGCTATCACGCTGCTCCTCGTCGGTCGCCGCTGCCTTGAACTACCTCGACTTGTGACTCTTATTCGCTATCACTCGCCGCTCCTCACCACTTTGTCCTACAATGACAGTCACCATGGCCGCACACAAGGACGTCTACCTCTTCGGCTACCCGATCGCGCACTCTGCCGCGCCAAAGCTGCACAACCTCGTCTTCGAGTCGATCGGCAGCCCGTGCGAGTACCAGCGCTGGTCGACGTCCAAGGTGGATGGCAGGATGCTCGACGAGCTGCGGAGCCCGTCGTCCGGCGGCGCTGCGTGAGTCCTGGGGATCAGTGCTGGAAGCTAACCCCCAGAGTCACCATGCCGCTCAAGACCGAGGTCATCCAGTACCTCGACGACGTCTCCCCCGAGACGCGCGCCACAGGCGCGTGCAACACGGTCGTCCGCGTCACGGACAGCGATGGAACGGTCAAGCTCTGCGGGACAAACACGGACACAATCGGTGTGCGTAACGCGCTCCTCTCCGCGCTGGCGACACAGCACGCAGGAGTCTCCATCGGCTCGACGGCTCGGTATGCTCCAGGGCAGGCATCAGGGATGGTGATTGGCGGCGGAGCCACCACCCGCTCGGCCGTACACGCGCTCTACACGCTGGGTATGAACCCGATATTCCTCGCCAACCGCGATGCGGGCGAGGTGCGCGACACGATCGCGCACTTTGACGCCTTGTCGGATCCTGCGGACGCCAACAGTCTCCGCCTCATCCACCTCCAGAGTGTGGACGACGTCGAGGGCCACCTCGGCCCGGGCAGTGGGACTCCCAGTGTCGCGATGATTGTCGGCGCCATCCCCGCCATCCCGCCAAAGACGCTTGAGGAACGCATGGTGTACACCATCGCAACACATGTGTTCACCCTCCCCTTCGAGTCATCCGGCACTCCGAATGCTGATGCCCTTCCCGTCCCGTCGCCCCGCTTATTCCTCGACATGGCGTACAAGCCGCGCGAGACGCCACTGCTTAAAAATCGGGACTGCCCTCGGGTGGCGGCCCGTTGGGGGCATCCAGGCGATGATTGAGCAGGGCCTCGCGCAGCAGCGCATGTGGCTCAAGGGCACGACTAGCGCGGCCGTCGCGTGTGATGAGTCACTCCTTGATGCCGAGGCCGTGCGCAGGGCGAGGGTGTTTGTAGAGGAGCTCAAGGATATTGTCCCTGATGGACCGGAAGTCGACAGGTCGAAGGAGTAGTAGTTGTAGCAGTGATGTATTTGGTTTGGAGCAGTATCTATTCTCCAAGGTGTCCCCGTCGACAGTGAATCGCAAATGAGAATGACATGCCACAAAGTCACAAGTTACAACTTTCATCACCAGCCCACTACAGTGCATTAGACACCAAAAGACTTTACGCGGTTGTGCTCCCGGCCCCTCTTGAACCTCTTGTACATGCAAACTGCACAGCAGGGTGTCATTTGGAACCCGTCCCCCTCACAAGAGGAGCCACTGAGCAACTGTGACCAAGTGGTACATGGATGTGGGAAAGCATTCTCACCGCAGAACGATCTCAGGCGCGTGAAGACTTTTGGTGACTACAGTACTACACAGATGGCATCAAGTTAAAGTCAACCAATACACAATCCTACGAGCAAGCAGCATACAGCCTCTGGAGGCCGTGGATTCCCCGATTCCCATGCCTCTCCACCGTGTCCGGTTCCGCATCGTCCAGCGAGGCATTAAACACCTCGAGGCTCCAGCATCCCGTGTATCCCATCTTGACGAGTGCCCGCGTAAACTCCACGACGGGGAGGTATCCCTCGGGCTCCATCGGGAAGACACGCATCTTGCGGCTCCACGCCATGCGGCTCGGGAACGTCGGGTACGATGAGATGGGCGATGCGGGGCGCGCGGCGTCCGCAATCTGGTACAGGAACACCTTGTCGGCAGGTATGGTCGTCGCGAGCTTGTCGAGATTCTCACTCAGCGCCGACTCGGGGAGCATGCGTCGGCCATCTGGCGCAGACGGGTCCGCCCATGCCTGTCCACTGGACGTCAGCAACGAAAGTATAAGCCCACTCACAGGCAGTTGAACGAGTCGAGGATAATGCCCACATTGGGGCGGTTCACGAGATCGACGACCTCCCACACGAGCTCCCAGCGCGCGACGGCCGTGCCCCACGCAAGGGGCTCAAACCCGACGCGAACGCCATACTTTTCAGCAATGTAGCCCAAGTGCGTAAAGGCGACAACGAGGTCGTCGCGGTACAGCTCCCAGGTGGTAAAGTCCTCGGGGTCAAAGGGGAGGAGGTTGGAGCACACAAGCAAGAGGTCCGTGTTCATAGCGGGCATGAGGCGAAGGTAGCTCTCCCCGCGGTCGAGCGCGACCTTTAGGCGGGGCGGGAGGGGTTTCCCGGACTTGACTGCGTCTGCCGCGCCGGTAAAGCCTTCAAACTGGCGGAATGGCTGAAAACAGGTAACTTGGAGGCGGGCGTCGCGTGCAAGGCGCCCGATGGCGGTGGCGCACATGAGCTCGAGGCTCGCAACGTCGGAAACGGGCACCCAGTCGGCATCGGTGAAGAGATCCGCGTGGTGTCCCGAGTTGACCTCGGTGACGAACGCCTCAAAGTCGGGAATGAAGATTTCGATCGCGTCGTAGCCCAGCTTGGCGGCCGCGCGAATCTTGGTCGGCAGCGTGTGGTGTGCGCAGCTGCCGAGCGAGAGCGAGGCGATGGAGAATGTAGGGTGCGTGGGGGTTACCATGGTGAGATGACAGTTGCTGGGATGGGACAACAGCAAGAGGTTTTGAGATGGTTCATGTCGCTAGAAATGTTGGACGAAACACCGGGCTGCCAGAAACCCACACGGCTACAGACGGGCAGGTGGCCAAGTGGGCTCTGCCGCTCGCGCTCCGTCCCGCAAGCCAGCTCGTGCATGTCGACCAGTGCCAAGCGCGGGATAAGAAACCCGGTCGGCGTCTTTTCGGTGCCTGTGGGCTAGGTTGCCGAGGTGGGGCCTCGTTTGGACATGTGGGTCCGGAATATCTTCGGGCCGGTGGCCCCCGAGCGGACCGAAGCACGACGTCCGCAATGTCGGGCTGACACCGTGAATGCGCAGACGGCGACCGTCGCACTCGGCGCCGTGATGTCCATGTATGACGCGACTCAACAGCGTACCGCGGCGTTCCCGGTCTGGGTGCGGTAGTGATGCAGTTCTAATCGCCGAGAAGTGAACATCGGAGAATCTCTGCCCGACATCGCTGTGGTGGACGCGGTCCTGTGACGCACACAACTGTCCATCGTTATCCAATCAGCCCAGTCGGCCCTCGTATCTGCCCCAGGTCCGGGAAAGACACCTCCAGCGACCGCTTATCGCGCCGTGCTTTCGCGTCCGGGCGCTACGTGTGGGCAGAAGGCTCCGCGTCCGGTCGCTTAATGGCTGGGCGCTTCGCGTGGGCAGGAGCCTTCGTGTCCGGCGCTACGTGTCGTCACGATGGCGGATATGAGATTGTGGCGGACATGAGATTTCCAGACCTCTAGCAACGGCGGAGCGGGCCGGAGCTTTAGAGACTGCTGTTCACCAACGCTGTGGGCCGACGAATAAGGTGCGAGAGATTGGACAGTGATATGATAGCGCCCAATCAATGATCCTGGAAAGGCAACTCACCATTCTCCCACTCTCCCACAATGACCATCAACGTCCTCTTGATCCACGGCCCAAACTTGAATCTGTTGGGCACGCGCGAACCCGAGACATACGGCCGTGAGACGTTGGGGGACATTGAGGCGCGTGCGGCTGCGACGGCCGAGCGGGAGGGCGGGACGCTCGTCGCGTTCCAGAGTAACTCTGAAGGTGCGCTCGTTACCCGTATCCACGAGGCTAGGACCGAGGGCATCGATGGGATTGTTATCAATGCTGGTGAGTTGGAAATACTTGGGGAGAGCTGACAACAGGCGCGTACACCCACACTTCGATTGCCATCCGCGACGCACTCCTCAGCGTCGAGATCCCGTACATCGAGCTGCACATCACCAACGTCCACGCTCGGGAACCGTTCCGCCAGCACTCTTACCTCGCTGACAAGGCCGTTGGCGTTGTGTGTGGGTTTGGAGTGCATGGTTATGGTGAGTCGGATTGCGTGAGTGCAATGCTAATGGACAGACTACGCTGTCACTCATGTGTGCAGGACGTTCAAGAAGCGGGCTTGAGGGTGGAGCTTGGGTCATCGGTTGTAAGAGATGTAGTGTACAGTTATGAGATAGGACTTGCCCATCAGGTGTCAGCGGGCTGCGGTAAGGTCAGTCGAGCGCTGTCCAACCAAGGCTATACGGCAGGTACTCGTACATTCACTTTCCTGCTCCTAATCAAACACACAAACACAACACACCATCGACATACACATACCAGTCCAGGGCATTTCTGTGTTTTCCGTTCTTCCTGCTGCAAATCGCCAGGTCGCTCACATCTTGGCCTTCCACGTCTCGTCCCAGCCAGGGGGCGCGAACGCCCATCCCGACTGCTCGGTGACTTCGATAAGCTTGGTCGCGACGCGGAGGAAGAGGGTGCCGTCGACGTCCGCGAGGCCAGGGAGCGCCTCCCCGCCGTTGTCGGAGATTGCGCCGGGGATGGTCGAGGCCGCGACGTGCCCGAGCTGCTGGGAAAAGTAGACGAGGGAGCGGATCGCCTTTGGAACGTGTGCCTCTGGCTATTAGCGTCACTGTTAATAATCTCCACCCACCCTCGGCTTGGAGCGCGCCGGTGATCACATCAAACCACGGGTTCTCGTCCTCGTTCATCGGGAACTCCATCGCCGACTGTGCAAAGATCTGCGGGCGGCCGCGCGCGAGGAGCATCTGGAAGACGGTGATGAGGAACGTCTGGAACACTGCGCGCCGCTGAATCGCGTTTGCGACAGCACAGTAAGCCGGGATGAACAGCGCAGCGGTGACCGTGTGCATCTGGAGTGAGCATGCGGGGAACACATTGTCACACGCTCGGTACTCACGAGGAAAAAGTCCATGCGGACAGGGTATCCCGGGCGGGACGTCGCGCCCATGATGAGGGTGACGAGCCACGCGAGCTCGCCCATGCGCTCGTGCACGCCTTGGTCCGACATGTCGTCGAGGTTCCAACGCGCGACAAGGTCGTGGACCTTGCGCACGCGCTCGGGGCTCGCGGCGGTGGTGAGGCGCTCGTTGATAGATGCGTCCTTGTACGGGCCGGGGTGGAGGGACGGGTCGGTGTAGAACTCGGCGAGCAGGCCCAGAAGCGGGAGGCTCGGGCCCGACGCGGGCGCCAGCGGCTGGTACGGCCACCCCGAGGGGAACATGGGCGCGACGGTCGTGCGGGGGCTGACACAGTTCTGCGCGAGTCTGGCGTCAGAGGAGTAATTGGTAATGCCGGATCGACTGAGCTCCAGGAGGGTTGGTAGGATCACTGATCTCTGCGTGTTGCGATATGCACGAGCACGGGGAGGATTGTGACACAATAGGAGTTAGATTCTAGTTCACACGCACCCCTCAGCAAGGACAACATTGTCCCCGAACTCGAGGCCGTATCCGATGTGGATGAACGGGTGGACGACGCCGCCCACGAGGCCTGTGGTCATGCACACGGCGGGGGCGTTTGCCTCGGCGCTGAAGAGGTAGTGCCTAGCCGTCTCGAGGGGGCCGAGACGCTCAATCTCCTTGTGGAAGAACGCGAGGTAGTGCGAGTACGCGCTGGTGTGAGCTCCCGAGCTGCAGTGGCTCTCACCCCTTCTTGAGGAACGAGCTGGGGTCGGTCCAGTTCTTGCTCGTGATGGGTGTATCGGGGATACCGCGGATCTCGTCAAAGCGCTTGCCCTCGACGGGATCGAGGACGGCGTGCGAGTCGCGGTGCGCCTCCCAGTCGGCCTCGAGGCGGGCGGGCGTCGCGCCGAGCGCGTACCGCGCGAACAGCGAGTGGGACATGTGGTTGTGCGCGTCTGCTTTTAGTATTCGTCGCAATACCAGACTCACAGCGACTCGGGTCGGCATGGTAGATGTCGTATGCGCGGTCGTTCTCGGTGATCAGGCGGCGGACGGTGGCGGTGCTCTGCGGCGTCGTGCCCACGAGCTTGAAGATGTTCGAGGGGCGCGCCGTCGAGGGCGGAAAGTGCGCGGCGAGCGCAGGCGGGCGGGCGGCTGCGTGTGCTGCGTGCGCCATTGTGGAGGAGAGTGTGGGTGTTGAGGATGTGATGAACGTGGGATTGCAGATGTTAATATACTCCTTGCCGGGAGAGTGAATCAGAGACGAGCGATGAGTCACACTGCTGTTGTTCAGTGGAAGTGGACGTGGATTGTTCGGTGTCCGAAGCTGTGATCGATAAGGTTCAGCGTATCAGTCATCCGCCAGCGTGGAAAGCATGTCATGCTGTCGGTGTTGCCGCGGCATGGCCTTCTGCCCGTGTACCGTGTACCACTGTTCGCGATGAGATGCGAGGCCGGGGGTTGTGGAATGGAGAACAATGACAATGACTGGAACGACGTCACTGTAAAGAATCACAGGAGGGGAGTGGAGTGATGCCATAAGCAACCCTCGGTACTGTATACCTCGGTGAGCGAGGCAAGTGGCAACAGACAATGCAGCATGACTCCTGTTCTGGTATCCCATGCACAATGCACGTGGGAGCAGTCAAAGCAAGACGCGACAAGGCGAAGTGCATTGCATCCTGCTGTCCAATGCTAGCAGTGCTCGTTCTTCATCTCGTTATCCTCAATGATGACAAGAGTATGGAGAATATACTTTTGCACTATGACATCAGCCGGAATGCAGCAGGAGGGAGATCGTCGTCGCGATCGAGAACAAGTGCCATTTGTTGGTTGTTGCGGTTGTTCCGGATGTTGCTGTTCTCTGCATCAGCAGAGCTATGCTGCACGCTGTGAAGACGGGATCCCAAGTGCCCATGTGCCATGGAGGCAAGCCGCGGCCCCACCTCCCATGTCAGTGAAGCAGTACACGACAAAGACGTGCATCATCCTCCAACAAGAGTCCATAGTCCGTCAATCAAGGATACACAAACATTAGGCTGTCATTACTATTACGTGGTAGGGGGCGGGGGCGGGCGGAAAACGGCCGAGCTCGTGCTGTCTCCGCGGACGTGGGCCGTCTCGGGGTTGAGCGGCGCCTCGCCGTCGCTGAGGGGCATGGAGCGGTCGGTGAACATGGAGTGGCGCGGGCGTTCCGATTCCGGGATCGTCGACGAGTCGCTCGTGGGGTCGTACGATGGCGGGGGAGCAAGTGCGTCAATGAGCGCGCCGTGGTCGACCGGGCGGCCGCTCGCCGCGAGCGCGGACGCAAGCTCGTTGAGCGTGTACAGTTCCTCGCCGTCGGGAGAGATGCCCGACGACGGGCCACTGTCCCTCGACATGCGCCCGGGGCCGTAGGCACCCGCGGCCAGGCGCTCCTTTTCGCGGCGCGCCGACGTCGCCGGCTCGGATCCGCTCGCGGCGGTCAGAGGCGGAGAGTATGTGTATGGCTGGAGCTCGTGTGGCGGCGGCGGCGTCTCTTCAAACTCGTCAATCTCGAACGGCTGCGTCGTGCCGGCCTGCGGGTGGGAATAGCGCGCGCCGCCATACTGCTCGCGTTGGCGTTTCCTCCTGCGCATGAGGCAAAAGATAAGGAGAGCCAGCAGGATGAGGGCGACGACGCCGCCGACGACACCGCCCACAATGGCGCCGATATTTGGGCCGGAGTTCGAGTTTCCAGACTTGTTCTTGTTTGACGGGCTCGGGATGGCCGTCTGGTCCGGCGACGACGTGACGGTCGTGCGCGGGCTGTCCTTGTTGATGCAGCTCTTGTCCGAGCTGTACTGCACCGTGAGCGGCACAGTGCTGCCTCCCGTCCCGTATTTCCCGGCGTCGGTCATGAGGAGCATAAACTGCGTACCGTACTCCATGTTGACGGTCCAGTTGACAGTGAGCTTGTCGGGCGTCTGTGACACTGGAATCTCCCATGCGTTGCCGCCGGGCACGATGCCGAGCAGGCCGATCGGGTACGTCGCGTTCGACTTTACGCCGTCGCCCCACACGACACGCATGGGCGAGCACTGCGGCGGCGAGTCGCGCGGCTCCGTCCAGAACGTAAAGTCTGCGTGTGTCTCCATGATCAAACACGACACGTCCTCGGACGGCCCGATATCTGTGTGTCAGAAGAAAAAAACACGCCACCTGCAGCAGCAGCCCCGCCAGAAACCCACTCTTCACGGCCGTCACGCCGCCAGTGCCAAACCCGGTCGCGTCGGAGAGTGCAGCGACAAACGAAAGGCCAGAGGGCAGGCCGACCTGCAGACTAGCACTGTAAGGCGGGGCGGACTGGTCGCCAATGTCGAGCGAGATGTTCTGGATGCGCCCGCCGGTCATCTCCATTGTCTGCAGCGTTAGTGATAAGCAGAGGGATCCGGCACGGCGGGACCTACGGGGACCAGGGTGAGGTAGAACGGGGCAAGGCCGCCATCCCTGCTTGTCAGCTGGCTCATGCATTATCTAGGTGCGCACCATGTGACGGTCCAGTCTTTGCATTGTAATGGCGCGGTGGTGTTGAACGAGTAGCCGGCGGCGGTGGGGAGAAGATAGAGGACGGCGCTGGCGGCAGCTGCGGCCGCAGCGAGCGATAGGCGCATGGCGTGGGTGTGCGCGGGGGTGGGAGAGTGCGGGACGGCGCCCTTCCCAGCGACAGCGATGGTGCCCCGAGACAGAAGAGTGTCGGAGCGGAGAGGCGAGTGAGAGGGTAAAGGAGCGTGCGTGGAGAGCGAGCGGAGTGTGTACAACACAACAATGGAGTGGAACACTACTGGTAGTGAACAGAACAGATTGTTGTTCGTTACTCCAGTGTGTTGCGTGTGGCGTCGGCGCGCGAGCTTGTCTGCAGCTTGGCAACTGTCACTGACGCTCTGCTCCCAGCTTGCCAGTCAGCAAGGCCGGCACGCCAAGCCAGGTCTCTCTCTTTCTGCGCTGTATAAAGTTCTCCGAGCATGCCGAGCATTGCTCTCTCTGCTCTCTCTCTCTCTCTCTCTCTCTCTCTCTCTCTCTCTCTCTCTCTCTCTCTCTTGTTGCTCGATGCCGGACCATGCGCGACCACTGGATCCCAAGAGTGCGCCAGCATCAGGCACATGCGAGGCAGTCCCCCTGGCGGTTGCCCTGTCGTAGACTTGAACCATACGTACCATACATTGTGTCATGTCATCCTCCATCCCGAGTCCTTGGGTCTGATTCATGCTCCACAGCCCTGGCTGGGCAAGCGGCCTCGAAGGGGTCTGCCTATGACGACGAGCACACAGAAGCAAAAGTGCCCAAGTGTACAGCACAGCTATTCCAAGCATTGTTATTTTGTGTTGAGACAAAACACGGCACGCAGGACAACGAAGCTGCAGCCATTCACAGTCCAGGACAAGACAATTGAGACAATCGAGGGTGCATCAACGCGTTCTCCCCCATACCCTAGAGACAGAGACCACTGCAGTCAGTCCTCGAGCCCGTCTCCTCTGCCCTCACGACTCGCTGCAAAAGGTGTTTCAGCCCTGGCAACTCTGTACTCTGCATCCCGAGATCCTGAGCTTGAACCTATAATCTGAGCCTCGGAGAGAGCTCTGTCCCTCCTCTCTTCCTCCTCGCAAAGCTCAGCTTTCCATCCTCCAAGACTCCGAGATATGAGATCTGCGCAGATTGGATGTAATCCCAGCCCGAGAGCACTACTGCTGCCGTGGGTATGTAGCCGGTGTCATACGCCGTCCTCGGTGCACCCGAACCTGGTCCTCGCCCTGGGTCCTGGATCATGGTTCCCCGTTGTTTCCCCTCTGCGCAAAGAGGCTGTGCAGTGCGGGCGGGGACCGCGAAACAGGGTGACAACAACCGGGGCACGAAGGGGAGGAGAGAGGGGAGCGCTTCAAGAGTACCTAGGTTTGCGTATTTGCGTCGACGTCACCGTCGCGAGGGCCAGCCTAGCGTGCCCGCGTGCACGCGCGACTCCATGTGCTACCAGCTACCAGATAGCAGATACCAGATACCATACTGCTGTTCATGGCAACACCAGACACGAGACATGATCGATCGCGACAGACACGGGCTCACAGGAATCGAGCTCGCACAGAAATAGACAGACAGCCGATCCTGCCGCGCTTCCGGCCCGCCGCACTGCCGCCCACGCCCCCGGCCCGGCGATCGCCAGTTCTGGCGTGCATACGACTTGTCCAGCTCGACGACATATGTACCGACGGGGCCGTTGATGGTGTTTGTTCATCATTGGCCCCTTGAATGGGATAGAGGAGAGGAGGTTTGCATACAACACATAGAGCATACAACGCGCCCGGGATCCACTCTCTCTAACTACTGATACGTCTATCTCTATCAACGTTCACGACCGCCGACACGATCACTCGCGCTGGGACCACACGTCAGCTGTCTGCTCTGAAAAGGAGGCGGCAATCTGGCTCAAGACGGGTCGCACCGGGTTACTTATCACTGAGTCGATATTGACCAACCTTGTCGAAGCACCATGCGCCATTGTCAGATGTTGTCCTGCAGCAGTCACCGCAGCTATGTGCAGCTCACGATCGTGGATGGAGATCTCTGCCTGGGCGGAGGCGAAATGAAGAACGTGCGCACCGGGATATATGAATGTACGAAGGATGGGTGGATGGTATATATGAGACGCAACGGGCCTGGGTCTTTGAAGCCACCAGTATCGCACACACCGAGTCCGGCGTGGTCCATCAGCCGAGGACACGAGTCTACGCGTCCCACCAGCACGCAGCATACAGTCCTACATCATGGTTCGGCCCACCTACAATGCCAACAAGCTTGATCAACCAGTTGGGGTAGACGCGATATCGAGTTTATCACGAACATGGTCAGTGTGGCTCCCTGGAGGTAGAAATGCACAGATCTCCGCCAAATCATCCACACATCTCCGGATCAGATCTGGACATTTGATGAACCCCTTGGCACTCCGCAGCCCACGTCAAACGTGGGATATGCCATTGGACCCCCAGTACATGGATGGGTGATGGTCGAGTGACTTTCATCTGAGCAGCTGCCGCCTCATCATCATCAACATGAGAAACTCAAGATCACCTCGCCCTCCATCGACACCAGTCTAAACACGAGCGTATGGGGATACAGAATGACAAGCTAGACTCTGGCAAGCGCTCGTCCCTGCGTGCTTGGCGCCGAGCCACTCAAAGGGAAGCATCTCCGACGGGCAGGTGCTGTGTTGGGATAAACACCGCGGAGATCGATCTCAGCACAGAACGTGAAATGTGTCGAATGGGGGATTAGAGTGTAAGGGATGACCGACACGATGGAGAATGCTATACACATGTTGCCCGTCCTCATCCACCAAATAGGCCGACGGCGATTGGCAGAACAGAGATTGTGGACCGAGCCGAACTCGATCTGGACAATCCGTGGTCTATGGGTCTCTCAAGTGGACCGCAGCTCGGAGACCACAACCAGAGCAAAAAAAAACGTATAAAGTGTCCTCTGAGTGCAGTTCTGTTCACCTCAACCAGCTCACCTTTCCATCGCCTCCATCAGCTCCCTCATCTATCACTCCACAATGGCCGGCCTCGTTCAACAGATCCCCGGTGTCAAGCCCGCCTCGGTGCTCTTCCTCATTCTCACTCTCAACAGCGGCCTTCAGTCGTCGATTTCGACCGTGCGCGAGGCACTCGCCGGCGTCGAGGACATGGCGAAGAACGTCGCTTTCCGGGGCCAGTTCTTTGGCGACCTCAGCGTCAACGTCGGTATCGGCTCTAACGCGTGGAACAAGATCACGGGAGACGCCCCCCGTCCCTCGGAGCTGCACCACTTCCAAGAGCTCAAGGGCTTCCACACCGCGCCGTCCACCCCGGGCGACATTCTCTTCCACGTCAAGGCCGGCCGCCACGACCTCGTGTACGAGTTTGAGCGCGAGCTCATGGACGCCATGGGCGACGCGGTCCGCGTGTATGATATGGAGTACACTTTCCCGTACTGGGACGCGCGCAACCTCCAGGAGTTTGGTGAGTGGGGTTTACCAGCAACGCTGATGCCGAAGTCGACGGCAGTGCCAACCCCGTTGGAGAGGAGCTTCCCGAGTCCGTCTTTGTTACTGTCAACGAGGACAAGAACGCAGCTGGCGGCGCGTACGTTATCACCCAGCGCTACCGCACCAACCTCACTGCCTGGAACCTGGTCAACACCAAGGACCAGGAGGCCATCTTCGGTTACACCAAGCCCAACAACCGGGAAACCGCCGACGCTGGCGAGAACGAGCAGAAGTCGCACCGCCAGCTGAACACTATCGTCGTCAACGGTACCGAGCACCAGGTCTTCCGCGACGCACTCAGCTTCGGCTCCCCCGCCCAGGGCACGGCCGGCTGCTACTTCATCGCATACTCGCGCTACCTGTGGGTGCTGGAGAGCATGCTCCGCAACATGTTTATCGGCGTTCCCGAAGGCAAGTACGACCGCCTGCTCGACTTTGTCACCCCAAAGACCGGCAACGTCTTCTTCCTCCCAACCCTCGAGTTCCTCAAGGGCCTCGCCGCCTGAGCGTAGGGAGTTTCAAGATCAAGGATGATTCAGAACAATGGCGTGGAGGAGTTTGTCGAGTTTATAATCAGTACTCAATAATCGTGTCAAAATGCGGCCCTGGCCAAAAGCAATGTGAGGTGGGGCTGTCCCACTCTGGTTGTGTGCACGGCTGCAAAACAATTGAGAGATCCCGGCTGCAGCTCCAGATTCGGCATCCGGTCGCGACGTGCTGGTTGGGGAAAGCTATGCCGTGGTTGGAGAATGCCATGCTGAATGTTGAATCAGTCATGATAGAGGTAAGTGGAGGAACTGAGAATGATCAAGTGGACCGAGTGAAACGACAAATGAAGGCAAGGGCCCGGGGGCGTGGCGGGAAACATACAGTAATAACTGCGGCGTGTTGGGCTTTGAGCCGCCTTCTATTGTTTACATACACTATGCCTTTACCCACGGTCTAGGGTTTGCCTTGAATCGCGCAAAGGTAACAGCCACAAGGGCGAGGGTCATCATCGACGCGATGAGGTAGATGCCGTCACGGAACGTCTTCAATGTGACCACCTTTCCAAACACGGCTCCCACTGAGGGCCCACAGGCGAGGAGGGCCAAGGACTGAACAACTGGAGAAGGTCAGTATCCGCGACGTCTTGGCGACTGAACCCAACTCACATAATGCCTGGCCGAGCATCGTGCCCTGTATGCGTGGGTCTTTTGTGGTTGTGTTCGCAAACGCGCCCTGTTGGCTGATGAATGCGCCCATGGCGATTCCGCAGAGAATAGTTATGGGGAGTATCTGTCCTAATGTCGAGCAGGCGAGCCAGCACCAAAGGAGGAGCGCTTCTGCCGCGTTCCCGATCAGGACTGTGTTGAGGACGCCAATCTTGTCGGCCAGAACTGTAGGGATAAGCACACATGTCGATGTAGCCGGGAAAAAACGTACCTCCCGAGCCGAAGCGGCCAAGTGTTGATGCTGCGTTGGAGATGATGCTGATTGTGGTTAGGGCAAATGAAGCGCAGTGCTCTCACAGAAGGTAATTGGCCATGTGCCCAAGACCAATAACGTTGCCAAAGGTGCCGATGTACACTTGAAAGGCCATGTTGCCGAATGCAAAGGTCTGGAGAATTAGTGCGTCTCGCTCAAGACACAAGTCAGATGCAAGCCAGATCTACTCACGAAAAAGTTGATGACCACAAGTGAGTACTCGACGTTCTTGAATGCTGACAGTGCGAACAGGGAGCCTTTGGGCTTGGGTGGAAGACGCGCCTTCATGAGGAAGATGGAGGCGCCTCCAAACACGCCGCCTATGAGCATGAGGACCCGACAGCTCCAGGCAAACCCGACTGACGGTGTCAATGATATGTCGACCAGGGCAAGAAACTCACTCTTCTGAGGTAGGGTTGCGAGGACGAGTGGCCAAATGACACTGCCTACTGAGCTCCCGCAGCTAGCGATGCCACTGAACAACGTTAGTATCACAGCGCTGTTGATGAGGTCTTCGGACGATATCACTCACAAAGCCAAGCCACGTCGTTTGAGGAACCAGTGCGGGATGACGGCGACGGAACAAACAAACCTTCACGGTCAGTACGCCGATCGTCTAGCTACCTCTCCCACTCGCCAACTCACATGAGGTTGCAGCCCCAAGGGATCAAGGTGGCGTGGCATAAAAACAGCTGGTAGTACTTTGTGCTGAAGCTGAGGAAGAGGAACCCGAGCACAAGGCTCACAGTGCCGACGGTCGTGAGTACTCTCGGGCCCCACTTGTCAAAGAACGGCCCCGTGAAGATCGCTGGCATAAAGGTCATAAAGCTCTGGAGTCTGTGGCATGTCAGCACAGCCTGGGCGGAGATGTCGCCTCTATCCTCAACTACACGATCACACAGGCGCACGCGACGCGTTGGAAACCATCGTCCAGACGTTGGCCGGTAACATCGTTCTGGACTCGCCCGACCCAATCCTCGCCTGCCCACCTCCGTGGGTTCATGTCCGTCCCGTGCCCACCTCTCCCCATCGTCCACGCACACAAGACGACACTCACGATGCAATCCATGCAATCTCACTTGAGCTGTATTGTGGGAGGGCCTCGCGATAATAACTCTGAAACGCGCCGACGCCGGCCATCAACCCGAAGCCGCATGTCATGGTGAGGAACGCGCCTGTGGAGGACGTCAGTCACAGGTCGATGGTGTGGTCAGTCACGCGTCAGTGAGTGTGTCACCTCCACTCCGGCGCTCTAGGTCTCACCTGCGAGAACAAGCCATGCCTGTATATCAGTCAGCATGGACGACAAACAAGCTGCAGAGACGTACTCGTAGACCACCGTCTGGATATGTGTAGACGTGCCCCGTCGCTGCTTCGGGCTGTTCGTCTGGTCTCTGGTCGTTTCCGGAATCCGTAACGTTTAGATCCCCTTCTCGCCATTCTTTCTCAATGAACTCATGTTGTCCTTCTTTCTCAGTGGCGACATTCGTCTCCAATACCAAGCTCTTCTCTATCTCCGAGGGCATCGCAGAGGTTGTCGGGCTGGAGCTGGGCGGCGGACTCGGGCTCGGCAGGCGCGGTGGGGTCGTCGAACGGCGGCTCATGCTGGGTTTGCAGCGTGGTCCAGTGAGCGCATCACAGTAGACGGGTTAGAAGCCTCGAGCTTGGTCAATAAAACAAAAGTGGTGTGAGTCGTTGACAGTACATCGCTGTCGACAACGGACCAGCCCACAATCACAAGTTGGACGCCGCGGTGTATGAGGTTCGGTCAACTGTTACCACCCGGATAAGCATCAGGTCACCAAAACAGAACAGTCGGCGAACAGCGAGTGGATAAACCATGTTATGGTTGTGTCGTGGTGGGCTCGATTAGGCGCTACGGTGTGAGTGGCTGGCTGGATAAACCATGTCTCGGTTTCCAGATGGCGGTAAATCGTCGACCTCGGCGGCGAAGTGCGGCGACAACCCACACATGGCCTCACAATGTCCTCTATCTTCCTCTTGACCTCTCCACCATTTACCACGGATTGTTCTGCGGTGAGCAGCTGCCCTTGGGAATCAAGAGGACACTGTTATCGGATGTGTCCGTTTGAGTCTTATCGGCCGTAAGCCATAAGCTACTTGATACCATCTCCACACTTGCGCCTGTTCGCTTCCACACGACGGTCCCACGCTTCCCTCATGACACTCACTCACTCCCAACAGGCTTTCATTACGAGCACGGTGTCATTGTCCGCTTCTAGACCGTGCCCGAGCGTTCCCGAGCTATCCCCGGATCCCCTAACGGGCCGCGCTAGGAACGCGGCATGGCCACTGCTAGGACATGTCGCTGGCACTCAGCTTCATCCGTGAATTGAACAAGCAGTCTTTAAACCGTCACTATGTGCTCGGCGCACCAAGAGAGCCCGAAGCGGGCAGCTGAGTTAGGTGTACCCGGAGTAACATGTGACTCAAGACTACTTGCACACATGGATATTGACGCAAGAGAGATAGGGACAATTCATCACATTGCCGTCCATGTCCTATCAAGGCGCCGCAAGCAGGCAGGCGCTGTAAGCTCGCAGGCGTGTTCGTCCGTTTATGCGGCAGTTGGCGGTAACGTCTAAGTCAGAAGATCAGAAGGCTTGCAGCTCGCACAGCTCGCAGGCAGCTTGAACAGCTCCCGTCCGTACTGTGATCTGGGATCTGTGCACTTGCCGAGTGGAGAAGGTCGCCATCTCGCCTCCCCCACTTACCACTCACCGCAACATTCCCTATCCCCACAACCTCATCCGACTTCGACTGGTCCCAGATGCTCAGTGAACTGACCCCAGGCCCCAAGGTTGCGTCCGGCCGGAACTTATGTGGACTGATAACCTGACAATTAGGAGTCTAGAACATGTCTGCTGCCCTGCTGAGAACACATCTGCCGGCGGCCCGACTTTCGACTCTATTCCTGTCTTGGCCTCTACCCACATGCCTGTCTGCACTACCTAGCTACCTCAACGGGACGTACCCACAATACAGACTGTCAAAGCTCCAGACATCGAGCTCGGACGTCAGGAATCAGAAGCTGACCGTCTAGAATACGCCACATAAATCGTCCACCGAGGAGCAGATGAGCTTCAGCGGAAGGATTCCACAAGTCTGTGACCCTGTGCGCGATTGGCTTCTCTTCAGATCTTCTCGCTCTGAGACAGTCCATGATCCGAACATGAATTCCTTTCAAAGGTCATTCACATTCTTCAGATCGAGACCAGCTCTGTGGGTTCAACACGAGCACAACACTGTCGATCTCGATTCAAGTCTGTAACCGCAGTCCATGTTTCCAGTGTGGTGAGGCCCGGCGCAATGGACATGTACGGGCGCGTAAAGATTGCTCTTCAGAACAACAGAAAGAGAAGCAAGCAGCAGAATCTGTCTGCGAAAGACACAGTCTCTCAGCATACAAAAGCTCGCCGTCCTTCATTTCCACCACATCTATCCTTCTGGCTACTACATTCGCTCTTCTCTTCCAGTGACGTCCGATCACGACTGGAGCAGAACTGCTCATTGGGTTCACCACACTTGCGTCTCAAATCACATTCACCCGTCACTCCATACGTCGGTCGTGCAACGGTGACCGGATGCAAGGCGAATCCCGATTCCGCCACCGCGGGCTTGCCAGCGACTATAACTCCTCTGGAGCCGGCCAAGCTGATCCTATCCTGATTGATCCTGATCCGACATATGTGAGGAACAGAAGTGGGAAGACGCCAGGACGAATTCAGCAGTCATGGGAGTTTCTGCCCCCCTTGGCCGCGTCCCAAGCCCCCGCGTCGTCGAGCTACTGGATGAACAGCAAGGATGCACAGGATTGCTCGAAATACCTTGAGCTTTTGTTCGGTATGGGGCACATCGGTGTGACATGAGCCACTGACCGCAGATATCATGATCATTCTTTGTCTGAGCGTGTTTACCAAGATGAACAATGTTGTGGACGTGCCCTCTGGAGCAAACTTTCTGTCGTACGTTCAGCATCAGGTCGCCAGAGCTAACTTGGAGGTTCTACGTCATTGTGTTTAGCATGTGGTATTCCCAGATCCATTACGACGCGCTCTTCTTGAAGAACACGCTCCTCAATCGTGCACTTAAAGGATGTCACCTTTTCTGTTTTCTGGCACTCGCGTCCCGATGTGACGGATGGGACCTACAAGTTGTGATGTATCACAAATTCGAGCAGCCAGACAATTACGGTAAGTTTACGCTGGATGGCTTTTGCTTATCACCCAGACAGAGCCATCCAAAGTATGGGAACTGGCATGGCGGGCTTTGGCTTTCTCAAGTTCACCGGCTACTTTCCAGTCTTACTGAAAGACCATGCTTTCAAGAAGCAGCAGCATCAATGGCTGCGGGTGGCACAAAATCTGCTGATGATGTTCTGCTTTGTGGCCTCGCTTATGCTCTTTGCCGTCGGCATCTTTTTAGCGCGTCCTGTCACTCAAAGCAGCGTCGACATGATTCCCAATCTCAGCTCTCGCAATCAGAGTCTTTTCGCCGGTTTTTGTTTGCTGTGGCTCGTTGTCGTTGTCCTCGAGACAATCGTCCTCCTTTTCGTCATTGGGCGGGGACCACAGATGCTCTCGGGACGCTTCTCGGGCTTATATCTCGGTCTCCTGTGGGTGTCATTCCATCAATGAAACTGACGGCAGCGGGGACGGATTCATTCAGGTTGCGGAGGCTTACGCTCGCCACAAGTTCGTCCCCAACATTGAACACACATTCTTGGGCTTCATTGTTCGTAAGTCAATTAGAGTAGTGTGCCCGGATGACGCTCACCAAGACAGAGGTGGTCACTCTCTACTGCATTTGGGCCATTCTCTTTGGCCCCTTGAGGGACGCGGAACAAGTGGAAACCTGGTGGATTGCTTTGCTAGCCGACTGCCTGGAGCCCGTCCTGATCTTCGCCATTATCCTTCTAACCATTGGCATGGTCGTGGGTTTAACACTGTTACTTGTGACAAGGTAGCTGATAGCAGAACTACAGCATTCTATCTGGCTACGTGACCACTTTGGGCATCGTGTTGCCAAAGTTTAACGGGATGACCCAGGCCATCCGCGTTTCTCGCTCATCGTCGGAGCTAGAGAACAACTTCAAAGAGCTTATCATCGGAACAGCGCGGATGTTCAACAGCATTCCAGAGCTCCCCTCGTTTGATTTCCAGCTTGAGAGAATCAAAATGGCTCTTGATTCAACCGGCTCCAGGACGGCCAATAATGATCCGCTTCTCATGTGGCTGGCCTACGGCGGTGAGATGGTCACGTCTCTCAACATCGTACGTCCCTTGACGACCCGGCATGTGTCCTGACGCTGCAGAGGTTTCAATTTCCTTTAGGCAACCTGGAAGCTTTCCGGAAGGGGTTACATGACGCGACCTCTGGCTCAGGAGTTCCGGACGTCGACTCGTACAGGAATGCCCAGGTCCAGTTGAGAGGCCTCATGTCCCGTAATGAAGTCGACATGTGGAACGCGATCATGTATTTTGAAGCCGCTTGCGTGAGTCGTAGGCTATGAACCGGTAATCTGTGGAAGTTCTTAAAGCCTCACACGTACAGTTTGCAGTTCTCTTCTTATTGTGGGTCCGCATTGTCATCCGGTACAACTTTGGGACGCGGATCAACGTGATTGCTGCCTTCGGCTACCTCATGGGGCTCGCTGGCAATGTTGTTTGGGGAGGCTGGGCGCTTCACCAGCCTAATGACCCTGATTTCACCAATAAGATCATGAAGCTCAACTGGCAGGAACATTACAAGTCCATCATGTGGGGTCCGGGGGCTGTGATGGGGTGCTACTTCTGTGCGATCCACATTCCTATCGTAAGTAACGTGGTTCGGGTCCGCAAGGCCTGCTCTGATCCCAGGTTCTCAACCTTATGCTGCACTACAGGGAGCTCGGCCAATTGCCTGGGTTCCTCAATACGATTACCGGCCAAGGTGGATTGGATCCGCCACTTGCGACAGCCACTCCTTCAGCAACTCAGTCTCCTCCTCATCCGAGAGACAGTTAGTCCCCAGTATTGTCTCAAACTTCCCCTTGAATGGAGGTACACTGGCGAACCCTAACCACTCTGCTAATGGTCGGTGCGGTCCATGTGCAGAATCGAACATTTGTGTGCTTCATCGAAGGGTTATCCCCCGTAGAAAGGAATGTTACTTATGTCTCAGTTATCTGGCATTTAGTCGCATCTCAACGAGTACATTTGAGCCATCGGTTAAAACTACTCGTCGTCCTCGTCCTCCCTCCATACCACCTTGGGTAGCGTGAGTGCTTGCCACGCGAGCACGGCCACAACGATGGTGTAGGGTAGATCAAGCAGATGTATACCATCTTTCGCTTCGACGACGCCGACAATGCGGTCAATGTGGTAGATCCAATTTATCAGCTGCAGCAGAAGGTCCAGATAAGCGGTGATACCGTAGGATCCGGCGAATGTCTGCCAGCGGCGGTTTGTCCAGGCTTGCACAGCGAGTTGGACGAAGAACGTCGTATTCTGAATGTCCGACAAATGGTTATAGAGCTTCCTTCGATCCGAAGATGGGATCCCGGAAGGTATCAACCACTGCAACCGTGATGGAATGTACTGTACACAATGAATAGACACTGCTACCTAAACACGTATTAGTGTCGGACCACCATGAGATGGAGAGTCTGAAGCAACGCCTCGTCTCCTCAACTCACCACAGCGATCCACTTCCACGGGACGTCATTCCGTTTGCACGCCCTTTCACGGTGCGACAATGTGCGACGACGGATGGTCCACCCGGATTCCAACGTCCACGGTACCATAAGGTGCGCCATTGCCGCCAATGGCAAACCGTCGCCAAGGAAAGTTAGGAGGAAAGACATGAAGTCGAAGCCACTTGCAAACATCATCGCAAAAGCTGTGAGATGGTGTACGCCCAGAAGGTACATGCCCCGATGGCTGATACCCGCACTGGTCACTCTGGTCCACCAGTACAGTATCATGAGGAGGGGTCTTAGGAGTGACCCTGCGAGTCTGACCATTAGTGCAACGATTCCAAGGCAAACGTACTGGCTCATGGAAAGCACAAACCGTCTCCACGGATGTGTTCCTACCTCGGGAACGCCCAACAACCCGTCTGCGGGTTAGCATCGTGCGCGGAACTCGACACCTACGGCCCACTTCGAACACAGCATGTTCAATTACGGCGTCCCTGTCTGACGCGCCCTTTGGCTGCCCAACAGGAATGTGCGACGTCAGTTTGATACGCCCCGGATGCCACGTTGCTATGATCACGGAGAAAGGAATGCGAACCGACTCGGGATCTTCACATTAGTGTGTCGCGCAATTAGCAAGACGAACCATTCTCTCTGCTTCCGTTGAGCGTTACAGGCAGCTGGAACCAATGCTGTGATGTCAGGTATTGCTAAGGCACCGCACAGGGCAGTGAGGTGTAACTGGCGTACTTTGGGACCAGTGGCAGACTTGAGAGCGGAGGTTAATGGCCCGTACGCAATAGGTGCAGTGTCGTTTGTGTTGTTCTCACTTCTGCTGCTGGAAAGAGTGTATTTTGTTTGGAAAAGAACGTCACGCAGTTCGGGATCGTGACAGAGTAAATGGTGACCCTCGCCTTGAAGACGGATTTTTCCACACTACTGTGAGTCCAACTGCAGAACGCACAAGATCTAGGAGGCTTACTGCAAACTTGGCTGTTATGTCATGTGACACGTCGAATGGAGTGCGCTGCAGAGCATGTGTCTCGTTGACGATAGCGAAGTGTGCCCTGTTGTAAGCAATGCGGCGTTGTGATCTGAGTCAGTACCGTGTTCGTAGGTAAGGATGCCCATCCTCAGTTCCCTTTTCAACAAGCGGGAGGGCAGTGGAGAGGTGATTCAGCAAATTCAGGTATCGGGGGTCGTTTGTCAAGTGTGGAGGGATCCTGAGGTGTAAGTTGACCGGAAAACGGAGATAACCTGGATTCTTACGCAGATCCAAGCCTAGGCCGACGAGGAACGCGATCAGACGGGATGGAGGAGACGTTAACGATTCGGTCCAGTACATCGCGTGGAGGAACGATGGTGAAGACAGCGCGGACCATGTTGCTCGGGCTCAGAACCGTATCCCGGAGGTCGTAGCTGAATGTCAACCACGATCCCTGCGGGCTCTTGCTTACAACTGCTTAAGCGGAATGTCCAGGGGGACGTTTACCACCTCGTTAACCTTTGATGACAACGTCAGGTTGGACGCGACGACCCCGCTAAAGACCTCCACCGCTTCTGGGACATGTAGCACTTCTGCCAACACGATATGCTTGTTGCTATCCCACTCTGTCTTATTCGAAACAGCCGCCTCAGCGATCTCCTTGGCGTTACTGTCATCTACGGAGTCCCACAGCGTCTGATTAGCTGCAGACGCATAGACAGCAGCGTGTGTAGAGTCCGAGTTCGGCTTGCGCGCCCACACTGTGAGGACGACATCAAATGGCGTTTGTCCGTCAATGAGTGGCAGAACATCGCTTTCTGTTGAAGTGTTCGAGTACCAGTTCTTGTATGGGCTTGACAAGATGGGGTCTCCTTTGCGAAGCTGCTGGACAGTTGTCCAGGTTAGGAGGCTCACCGCCACGGTGATTCCCAGGCCAACTATGACTGCCCCGAGGATGAAGCACCAGCGGCAGCCCGTCGCACAGGCGCTGGAAACGGATACCGGGCGGCGTCGCCGGCTGGGACGCGGCACAACGAGTGCATCGTGCGGGAGGTGTTGCGCGTCGAATGGGTTGACATCTTCGTGGTGTTGTTTGTCCCCCTCCATTGTGCGTATAGCGATGGCGAGAGGTGAGAGTGGAAGTCGGCGATTGCTCTCCAAGATGGGGAATTGGGTTCATCACCATATAATAGATCAGAGAGGTGTCGAGAGGTAGGTATGCCGCAATGCCGGCGGGCCAACTCATCGCGTGTGATGCTGGACAAACTGGTTCAGATGATCAGAATGAGGCGTTGCCGGGTCGACCGTTCCTGTGCCTAGCTACAATTGGTAACGCGTTGGACTGGTTCCTGGATTCCTGCCAGCCAGAGTACGCCTCTCATGCCTCACATGTCGGCCGCTTGCCGACTGGCCGCCCTGCCGAAAATAGACGCGTCTTCACGGCCGGGGCAACAACAACGCTCAGTATGTGGCCGCAGCTCATATGGCGGCAGCACATAGTGGGCATGTCAGTGGACTCGGTGGCCTCTTCCAAGAGGACCATACACGCTGAACATTGAGCGTTGCACATGAGTCCACAATGACGCAACCCGAACCGGAGTCACTACGAGTCACTACTTGTCACTCTAGTCTGCTGGCGTCGCCGGACGTCGTCATCGACCATAGACCAACGTCTTCATGCCATTGCGGACGGCGTGCAAGTCATCATGAGTGTGGAGCGGGATGCTGTCTCACCGATGCTATGTGCGGGTGGTATATAGCCAACCGCTTCGTGTCCCCAATGTGGAGTCTCAACTTGGCCGTCCGAAGTGGAGCACAACACGTATCTACAGTTGTTGGTTGGCGGGCTATGCTTCTGTTCCACAATCTCGATGGGCCATAAAGCAGTCGAGGTGGCGCGAGATGTCTGCGCGACATCTCTCCACCCCCGGCCATCCATTCACAATGATAATGAGCATCCTTCTCGGCTATCTTCTCGTCGCGCTACACCTAGTGCACGCCGCGCCTCCGACTCCGCCGTATGCACCGGTCTCAGCCAACCCGCAGGAATGGGACCCGGCGCATCCGCCACCAATTGCGCTCATTCCGGAGTACGCCGAGGATGCAAAGGTGCTTCTCACACCAAACGAGAAGGACAAGACGGCGGAGCTCTCGCCACAGGAGGTCAACGCGTGGCAGTGGCCCGCATATCTCGCCGCGTGAGAGAGAGTGTAAGACTTTGGCTGACTTCAGGGCGGTCAACTGTGACCCCGAGAAGATCAAGAACTGGCAGTGCGGTATCAACTGCGAGCGTGCTGGCCGCGTACGCATTCTTTACGCAGGTGGGAACAACAAGGACATACCGTATTGTAAGCCAGGATGGTGGCCCTTCTGACGACAGGGTATGTCGGCGTGAGTGGACCGACGGCGGTGGCGGTCTTCAAGGGGACAAACACAGAGTCGCTGCGGTCGCTCTTGAATGACATCAAGATTAACAAGGAGGATGCGGACGAGGTGGAGGTGGATGGCCCGGATGGGAAGAAACGGGAGGCGTTCCCGGACTCGAAGGGCGCGGAGGTGCACCATGGCTTCATGGATATCTTTCAGAAGATCCAGCCACAGCTCGACGAAAGCATGCGGGAGGCGCTTGCGCAGAATGCGACCCGCATTTTGGTCATCGGGCACTCGATGGGCGCGGCAGTCGCGGAAATCGCGGCTGTGTACCTGCAGCATGAATTCCCGAACGTGCCGGTCTCAGCGCGCACGTTTGGTCTTCCGCGGGTTGGGGACGGGGACTGGGCAGACTATGCCGACCGCACGCTTGGCAACCGCTCGTTGTATATGGTAAACGGAGACGACATGGTGCCGCATCTCCCTCCCAAGCTGCTGCGTTATCGCCATTCGGGTGGCGAGGTGTGGCAAAAGGACGACGGCACCGGGTGGGTGTGGTGTGAGGGGCAGCAGAACGATAAGTGTTCCGACGGTGAGTCCGGGCACTTTAGCAGCAAACACGATGGGCCGTATGCGGGAGTCGTGATGACTTGCGATCCGACCCAGGCGAGCGCGCCCAACATCACCACTTATAATTGGACGGACACAGGTCTCGCAGACGGCGGCCAGTCGTAGCCGTGAAGGGTGTTGTAGAGTGGGAAGTGGGAATTGAGATTTGCTTGGAGACAAGGCCTGTATGTAGTTTAACGGTTGAGGTCGCATAAGATATCAACGATGGATGATGTTACACGGTCAGACGATGAGTTTCATTTCCGCTGGTCACAGATGAGGTCGAGCGCAGTGGTAAAGCTTCTTGTGTAAAGGCCCGGATGGCCTCGATGGCCATTGTCGTTGAGCTTTCAAAAGGAGATGATTGAGATGAAGAGAGAATGACTGTGCATTCAGTTGTGAACTAGACATGCAAAGATCGATCTCGTCGACACTTGTGGAGCAGCCTCGGAAGATGAGCACAACGTCGTGTCGTCCAGGCATGTTTGGTTCTGGGCCGATCAGACAGCAGGAATCAAGGGCCAGGGCCAGGGGCCCAAGGGGTAAAAGGGTTAAAGGGGGTTATTGCGTGCATACCATGTGGGTTTCACGCTAAAAGCACGCCGATCAACCTAGCCAGGGGATCAGGGGATCCAGGGGAAGCTGGATCCGGTTGGCGGAGATGGAACCCCCAAGACTGAGAGATCTGCGGATCTACAAGATCGGCAAAACCCCCATAAGGCCCCCTTTCCAGAAGGAATGCACGTGCTTCCCATGCAGATCTCTTCGCAGATCCTGCAAATCGTGCAGATCGTTACATAACTCCTGTTCAATCGTGTCAATGGCCGATGCAGCTCGATGCTTTTTGTCTTGGATCAACTCGACTTTCAGTGTCCACACGAGAAGCCATTACCATCAACATCTCTCCCTCTTCTCATCAGCAACATGAGCTTGACATGACATTGTGCGTGCTTCCTCGCTTCTCTCCTAACGCTAGACGCGACGACCCCGATGCAGCGTGGGTGCGGGCGCACGCGCCCGACCTCCCGCTCGCCGCGATGAGCGACTTTGAGTACGACCAGCACCACTTCCGGCGCACCCGCGAACTGCAGGCCGAGGCAGCCGCCGAGGAGCAGGCGCTGCTTCGCCAGCTTGCAGAGCTGCGACAGAGGCTTAGCAAACGTATTGCGGACAGCCTGCGTGCGATGGACGAAGACCGGCACTCGCAGACCGCCGAGCTCCGGAAACGGTATGCCGAGGCACGGGCGCGTGCGGTGGAGGCCGAGGCGCAGGCAGAAGCTGCGACGGAGGCAGAAACCAAGGTCGGGCGAGGGACGGGATACGGCGTGGAGGATACCGAGCTTGAGGCGAAAGAGGAGGCGGAGCGCGCGGCTGCGGCTGCTGAGGCGGAGGCGGCTGCGAAGCGCGCAAAGGAGCGCGCCGACGCGGAAGCGGCGCGAATCGCAGCGGCACGCGAGAAGGCGATCCTGGCGGAGACCCGGCGCAAGATGGCAGAGCTGCGGATGCGTGAAGCGAACATGCGGCGAAACCAGATGCTCGAACGGCGAGCACGCGAGGACCAGGCGGCGTGGCGGCAGCGCGCGGTCAACCTCGAGGTCGCGAACAATATCCGATACGTCGACGTGCCGTGGCCTGTGAGTGGCACGTCGTCGTCGACGGGAATCACGTCTCCGGCGGCCATCAACGGACACATCGCGAGCATTACGCCGGCAGCGATTCGCGCGTTCCTTGGCGGCGTGGCCGAGATTGACATGGAGCTCCAGGACCTCAAGGACGGCGTGCTCCCCGATACCGCGAGCGCGAGCTCAAGCACGCGTACCGAAGCCGACACGCTTGAAGGCGCGCGCCGCCGGGCAGTCCGCGACGCGATCCGAATGTTCCATCCCGACAAGTTCTATCATCGCGTCCTCCCTCGCGTGCGCCATGCTGAGCGGGGCAAGGTCCGCGAGGGTGTCGAACGCACGAGCCGTGCGCTGAACGATCTCCTCGCGTCGCCCGAGTTCCGGTGACCAAACGCGTAGGGTACGCATGCGACACATATCATGAACGACACAACACGAAGCATCATCATATCCATCCATAGCATCCAGACCAGACCCCACTGTTGTAGATTCCGAACATGCATGGGTCGAGTGGAGGTTCCTATTGAACCCGATACAGTTTCAGCACGCAATTCCGCATCGCACGACTCCCCGGGACTTTGACTTGCTGACTCACAATCTCGGTTAATAACCCACCCTGACAATTTCCGAACACCCAAGGCATCGGAGTGGAGGTTCGAGTCGGAACGCGTCCCAGCTTCAGAAAAGTCACAAAGAGATAACAACGGTGAACATGGAACAACATTCTTCACCTCCCCGGCGCACCATGGCGACAGAGACCCTCACCCGCGTGCCGACCGCGAGCGAGCGCGTGCACCAGCAGGCGCTGGAGCTCGTCGAGTCGGCGCACGACGAGCACGCCGAGGAGCACAAGCTCCCGCCGCTCCCGTCGCTGATCATCGTCCTCGTCGCGAATGTGCTCATGCAGGTGGGTGCAAAAGGCTTCGTGTGTTCACTTGCTGACCTCAGCTCACGTTCTTCATCATTGTGTCATCGTCAAACGAGTATGCCCAGCACTTGGGCGGTACCGCGACGTTCTCCGGTCTCGTCATTGGCATTCCGACCGCCATCTCGGCCATGACTCTGTACCCGCTGTCGCGCATCGACCAAGGTGAGTTGGAGATGAGAGTGTCTGAGATAGGATAAACTGAGACTCACCAATCGCAGGCGTGTACCACCGCCCGCTGCACTTTGCGTGTGGGTGCCTCCTGCTCGGCAACACGCTGTACGGCATCGCCTACCGCGCCAACTGGCTATACCTCATCCTGATCGGCCGCATGGTGTGCGGCGGCGGCTTTACGTTCTGGATGTACGCCAAGCGCTACTGCTCCGACCCGCGCATTGTGGGTCTCCGGCGGCGCACGACGCTCGCGGGCTGGCAGGTTCTTGGGCAGGGTATCGGGTTCAGCCTAGGTCCATTTGCGGGTGGTTTCCTGTGAGTCGCCGAACCTTTTGTGCAAAAGCTGGAGAGACACCGCTACCCATCATGACATGCCTCTGACACCCACAGGTCCAAGATCAACTTCCGCAACAATGTGTTCAACGGGTTCACCGCCCCAGGATGGATTATGGCTGCGGTGTGGGCTGTCTTCTGGGTGTGCGTCTGGCTGTTCTTCGAGGACGCACCGAGGGCAATCCCCAAGGCCAAGGCGGGCCCCGAACCCGAAGTAGGGGTGGGCACCGACATTGAGCTCACCACCCTCCCGCAAACCACTCCCGCATCGTCCGCGACATCGCGCCGTCCGCTGCAGCGCTTGGCGGCTGCTCGCCGCCGCCTACCCGAGCACGTGGCGCCCTCGCAGCTCGGGGTCATCGTGACAATGTGCTGGTTCGCCATGACGTGCTTTTTCATCCTCGGCGCGTGGGAGTCGAACATACCAGTGTTCACGTCGAGCGATGCCCCGGCCAATCCGTTCCACTACACCCCGTTCGCGGCAGGCAACCTTATCGCGCTTGGCGGCGTGTGCACGATTCCGTTCCTACTCCTCAACCTCCTGTTTGCGCGACGCGTGCAGGACCGGCACACGCTCGCGGCCGGAACGGGTATTGGCCTCGCAGGGCTGCTTGTTGCAATGGGAATACTCGCCGGGCGGAAAGTCAACTTTGGTAGCTTCTTCGTGGCATGGTTCCTTGTCGCGCTCGGCTTCAACATCGCTACGACGGTCACGCTCGCGCTCCTCTCTAAACAGCTGCCTGGAGAGTGGAACGGGCGGATATCGATCATCATCCAGTGCAGCAACTACACGGGCCGCGTGACGGGTGCCGTGTGGGGCGGAGCCGGGGTCAAGGTCGGCATGCTGGCGTATGTTGGCTTTCAAATCGCGATTGTCGGCCTCGGCGGCGTCATGTTCCTCTCCCTCTGGCGCAGCCTCAAGGCCAAGACGGGGTAGCCGAAGAGGAGACATGGAACGGATTGGATGCATAGGTAGTAGAGGGAGGTAGCTCGGGTAAAGTTGTCTGTAACGCTCTCAATGGCTGCGACTGGTATCTATTATGCACATGGTATTCTATTTACATCCAGCAATCGCCAGGATATGCTCAACGCCTTGATCTCGGGACCCACGCGGCATCGAGAGCCTCAGTGAACGGCACATCATGCGTGTGCTTCGCGCCACAGACCACACAGGGCGCGGCCTCTTGCTCGGTGAAGAACTTGAGCGGCATTGGGGGTGGGTTTTCGAGTAGCCTCTTGCTGAGGTTCCACTTCCTCGCCTTCTCAATTTGCACCACGAGGTCCCAGAACATCCTCGACATGCGTTGGAACTCGGGTCGCTCCTCGGGGCTGAGCTCACTCAGCACCGGTTCTTCGACACGTACGTAGAGTTCCCACAAGGTCGTGCGCTCGTCTGCCCGCACAATATCTTCCGGCACCTCTACCAGATCCCTCCCCACCACGTCTTCCTTGCCCCAGCGCGACGCCATCTGTTGCTGCACCGCAGCGAGACGTGCCTCCAACTCGGGGTCCTTCTCGATTGATACACAGGCTGCTTGAGCCCTAGCAAAGTCGTATTCCGCCGGGCGAAGGGCGACGGTGTCGGCCACAATGCACCGGATACGCTTCTCCACGTCTGACAAATCGTCCGTGATGTTGATGCCGTAGCTGCCGTGCGCGTCCATGTCATCTGTGGGATCATCCAGGTCTTCGGGACGAATGAAGGTTCCGTAGCCAATGTCGATGACCTCCAGCGTCGCCTCTGTCCTCCACCGCAACGCATGAAGCACATCCTGCGCGCGAATGGTGGCGTCGTCCTCGATGGCAGTTTTCTCGGAGAAGAAGCACCTGCACGTTACGCGTCCAGTGAAGTTAATTGCGAACATGTGGAGCTGCGTCAAACCATGTAGTGTCAAAGTTGATTGACGAAGCAACGGACGCGCGACGATACCGATACGATCCGTGTGTTCTGAAGTGAGATAGTGGCCCTCAATCCCAAGGAACCAGCAGATGGCCGAGCCTAGCTCGACTGGCCCAAGGGTCGACGACGGGCCACCGCGTAGCATCCGGAAGAGGTACGTGGTCGGGTCTTCCCAGGCAGAAGGAACGTCTGTGATACACAGATTCTCCACGCTGTTCCCAAATGCGTACGCCATGAGCCGCCGAAATGAATACTCGAGGGGCACGAGGTAGTCGGATTCGAGCTGGTGGTCTGGGTCTCCCGCAAAACACATTCTTCCCTCGTCTCCCGCGCTCGGTGCCGGCCAGCGGCGGTGCGCGTGCTCCCAGTCGGACATGTGTTGAATTGCCCAAGGCGAGATACGCATATCGGTGACGTTCGGGAAGAGAAGCTTGTCGGGTGTTGTAGAAGGAATGGGTCGGCCGTCCTCGTCAAGCATGGGGCTCAGACCCCGCCAGAGATCATAGACAACGCCGATGCGAGGAACCTGCATTACGGTAAGATGCTTGCAGTGTGAGAGGAGAGTCAGGCGCCGCTGCCAAGACCCAAGGTTTGACCGTTGCACCTCTGCGAGCTTGTCGTATGCGGGGTCGTCCTCTACGTGTGGCCAGTCGTCCCATACGCCGCGAGTATACGAATCCGGTAGTTCCCATTCGTCGGGGTCTAACAGGATGATGGGTTCACCATTGTCAATAAAGTGGTCGATCTTCGCACCATGCACCGCTTTGAAGCACTCGAGGTCGCTCTGGTACTCTGCATACGTTGGCGTGTTGAGCGCGCGCACCTCGCGCGGAAGACCGTGGAAGAGCGCGTCGGCATTGTTGCGCGTGATCACGAGAGTGCGATAGAGAATCGGGACCACGACATCGTACACTGCGTGCGAGCACTGCGCTACAGCGGCAAGTGTCTTGCGCGCGCTCCAGTCCTCGAGGTGCAGACAAACGACGTGCACTAGCTCGAGCGGGAGGGATCGGTCGCTCTTCATTGCGGCTGGGCGCGGAGGAGCAGCCGACAGGACTGTGAACAATCAGCAAGCATGTCGCGGGTGTTGGGCAATGTCGTGTTCAACTCACAGAAGCTGTGCGTTGGGATGCAAGAGGATGAGAGAGTGGATGAACGAGAAACAATGCAAGTGTGGGTTTCACAGGAAATCACTGCTTCTCGAGACACACACAGGAATCTGGGTGGCGCACACGGGACGATGGATGGCATTTCCGGCAACTCTGCTCGACGCGACCCAACGCGTCCCTGTCCACAGTGCCGGCATCGATCTCCCTATGCTTGACATACATGCAGTTTAGTGGTTGAGTTGCAGAGTTGTGTTCGTGCACGTCGTACACATGCGGTACACATTAGGCTTTGTATGTTCAGGCGGCAAGTTCATATAAAGGCAGCAAGCCCACCTTGACAGCAAGCTCGCGCCACGTTGCCTCTCCTGTGCTTCAGTGGCTGGGCATGATGCTCCGTGCGCAACCGCCTCTGGCATGTAAAGAGTCACATCTCTGCTGACTACTACTCGTGTATATGCGCTGCATCTTCCTACGTTCCTACATGATCCTACACGTCCTGGATGTCGATATGCACGAGGAGGGACGTCTTGGACGCGTGTCCGCCAAGGTCGAGGAGGCGGAGGAAGTTCCATCCGGGGACGACGTAGAGCAGGCGGATGGCGACGGCGGCAAGGACAGGATTGCGCGCCATGCGCTCGTCGCTCTTGAGCAGGATACGGAGGAACACGAGCTCGCTCTCCACGTACTCCCACTCGAGCACCTCGTCCCACATCGGGTTGATGTTCTCCTTGCGATCCTTGCCTGTCTTGCGCTTTGGCGGCTCGTCCCGCAGGTCGTCGGGATGTACGAGCACACACGACACGTACGGCGCGGTGGCCTCTGGTGCGTCACTCGCGCCGGCAACACGCAGCCGCAGACGCTTCTTGCCCTGTGGAGGCGGCGGCGGCGGGTTGCCTCGGAGGTACGCAGGCTTGAGGACGAATCCGTCGGTTCCCGAGAACATGGCCGCGTTGAGCTGCATGCCGGCGCCAAAGCGCTGCCAGTTGAGCGCACACACCTGCGCGCCGACGCCCCAGTACGGCGTGGGCTTGAGGTTGGATGAGCCGATGCGCGTTCCCTTCGGGTACACACGCATGAGGTGCTTGGCGTTGTGGGCCGCAATCTTGCGCGAGGCGGCAGGGAGGTGCGCGGAGAGACCCGACTCGGACACATTTATGAGGTGGTGGTGCGGTGCGTTCGCGAGCGCACTCTCAAACCACGAGTTGTCTGGCGGCTTGACGCTCTGAGCGTACACGCCCATCGCCGCGAGTGCCGGTATAATCTTGGCGTTGGCAGCGGCCTTCTTCTTCTCGGCCTTGTACTGGCTCGCGTCGGCGGCGTGCTTTGCTTTGTCGGCGTCGCTGCACTCGTCACTCGAGTCCGAGTCCGACGAGCTGTTGTCCTCCCCCTCCTCCTTCTCCCCGTCAAAGTGGTACTCGACCATGACGCAGATCTTGGACCCGAGCTCGTCGAGACGGACGTGCACGCCCGCGTCCGCCACCTCCTCGGCGTTCGCGCGTGCGGTAATTGCGCGGCTCAGTAGGCGGTCGCCCCACACCTCGTTCATGATGTCGACCAGGCGCTGCTGCCCGTGGGGCCCGCAGTGGTTCTCGAGCGAGAGGAATACGGGCGCGGGAGGGTAGTGGCTTGCCGAGGGTGATGCCGCACGACGGTCACGCTCAGCGTCCACGACCGTGCGGATCGTCTCGCACACGCTTCGGAACGACACGTTCGACACGAGCGTGTACCCATGGGTAACCTTGGGCTCGTCCTTGTTGTCGGGGTTGTCCCACGCGTCGATCTCGACGCAGCGAGCACCGGTGCCAAGTGCAAGCTCGTACCCACTGGAGCAAGAGGAGCCAAACAGCTGATGCGCAAGAAGGTACGTGTTATGGCTCGAGGAGATGAAGTAGTCGGTAAGGGGGTGGGAGCGGTCCGTGACCTCTGGGGGCACCCGGATGTGCGAGCGCACGAGCATGTCCTTGAGGGCTGGTGGATTGACCTCGTCGCCGACCCCCGCGTCCGCCGCCGAAAGGATGTTATTGTCGGCGAGGAACTGGCGCAGCGCGAGGCTCACGTTCAGGTTCTCCGGGTTGCCGCTCGACGGGTCGTGGCCGCCGGCGACTGACGACGGGTCCATCACATCGCCGCCATCATCGCCGCGCTCCTTGTTCCCGCTGCCGCCGAACGGCGAGAGCGATGCGAGTTTCTCTGTGATGCCCATTGGGGTGGATGGATGTGGGTGTGAGAGTGAATGAGAAAGAGAAATGTGACAAGAGAGGGAGATGGATGTCTCTGTTTGTGCTGTGCAAAAGGATGCCAAGGGACGTCATTTCTCATTCCTCACTGGATGGGCTCGATCGGCGACTTTTGCTTGGCAACAGAGACCGAGATAGCAGTACCCCCCAGAAGTTAATCACCGACCCTGTCATCCGCAGGACAACAACAACAAACAACAACAACAAGGCAAAGAGCGGGACCGGGCAGCGCTTTACTCTATATCTGTCTCCAGGTGAATCAGATTACCCAGTCAAAGTGCCTCAAGAGCTGTGCATACAACGGAAGTTACCAATCCTTTCCTACCCAACCTCACTGTTCACTTGATTCACTTCTGAGATCCTTCCTTTGCGCAGACGACCCTTCAAGCCAACACTCTAGAACAGCTTGTCGAGGATCCGCCCCCAGAGAGTCCGTGACCGAATTGGGCTGGCGTCAGCGCGGTCTCACACAACACTCACTGTTCCTGGTAATACTCCTCGAGACGGTCAAACTCGGCGACGCGCGCCTCAAAGTCGATCTCGTCGAGGCGGACGTATCTCGTCTTGGCCTTGAACTTCCAGAACACGAAGGCGACGACAAAGAACGCAATGCCAAAGTAGCACGTAAAGAACTCTTGCGTGTCCCACCCGCCCTGCCGTCAGCTGAGAACCTGTAAGGTGTCCCACCTTGGTGAACACAATCCAGCCCTGTGTGAGCACGATGATAAGGAGCATCGTGAGCGACACATAGGCGTACGGGTACGTCCAGCGCGTAGACCACGGGAGAAAGTCCTTTGCAATGTACCCCTGCCTCTTGAGTGCCTTGCGGAACCGGATGGTCATGAACGCCATGCCGACGTAGTTGAGCACTGCGGTCAGCGGCTACACTTTGCTTGTCACTCACGGGACGCAACGGAGCTGAGGTTGATAAACCACCCAAACACGATGGCGCCGTTGTTGCTGACCTGCATGTAGCTGAGGCAGAAGATGGCAAACACGGCGCCGTAGGCGAACAGCGGTACACCATGTTTGGTCGTTCGGGCAAAGATCTTGGGAGCCTCGCCGCGAGAGGCGAGCGAATGTAGCAAGCGAGTTGCGAGGTACGCAAAGCCGTTGGAGCAGGAGAGAGCCGAAGTGATGACCATGGCGTTGCTGATGTCAACTAGGACACTCGCTGTAGGAAGCTCACAAGATGTCTGGGAGGTAGCGGATACCGACGCGGCGCATACCGACAACAAAGGCGGACGCGTTGGAGCCAATACCGGTAGCGACGGCCTCCTTGAGGACGGAGTCGTTGTAGGGCACGAGGATACCGATGGCAAGCACGCCGCCAAAGAAGAAAACTGCGAGGCGGAAGACAATCGCCTTGGTCGCGCGCGGGAGTGTCTTGCGTGGGTGCACGGCCTCGGCGGAACAAAGCGCCATCGTGTCCGGCCCGCCGATCGAGAAGGCCGCCATCTTGAACACCTGCCAGAAGCCCAGGAAGCGGCCCAATGGACCAGTAGTGTAGTATTCTGCCCACACGCCGGGGTTCTTCCAGTATCGGAAGCCAATGCGGTCGTGGTGTGGGTTCCCGCCGAGCATGATGATGAAGGTCATGACGATCATCATCGTGATCAGAATGACTTTTCCGGATGCGCTGGGGTCAGGTTTGTTGCTGCGTCGCACTCACGCGTAGAACTCGGCCTCGCCAAAGAACTTGACGTGGAAGACTGGTGTAAGTCGTACTCAACGCGTTCTTCTGGACTCCACTCACCATTCAGTGCCGTGATGATGACGAGCGAGACCGTAATCCACACAGCGACATTGATCTGTGGCCACCAGTAGTCACACAGCCCAGCGACAGCAATGATGTCCGCGCAGCCAAACCTGGAAGGTAAGTCTGGACACATATCTCCGGCCCATCGTCGCTCACATTGTTGCTGCGTAGAAGAAGTTCCATCCGAGAGCAAACGACGCTGCTCGGTCCACAAACAGACCAGCCCAGGCAATATGACCACCACGGATGGGGAGGAACGCTGCCATCTCGCCGGCGCCGAGGCACACGCCCCAGATGATCGCCGAGTAGATCGAGTATGCGATGAGTGAGCCGAGGGGCCCGGCCCAGATCAGACTGCGCGCCGAGCCGATAAACAGACCCGTGCCAACCGCCGCGCCAATGCCGATAAGCTGGATGTGGCGCGCCTTGAGCCCGCGCACCGTCGCGGTATCGTCGGAGGCATCCCGGTACGTCCCCTCCACGCCTGTGGGCTGGTTTGCGTGTTCGACATACACGGACGTGCCCTTTGTGTCAATTGCGGACTCCTTGTCGGACATTGGTCAGAGATTAGGGGTTGGAGAGGAGACCGTTGGTAAGGAGACTTGTGAGGCTCGGCGCCAGACTATTTATGGAGCGCGGGTCGCTTCCGAGCTGTCCCCGGGGTGAGCTCTGAGAGGCATGTTGTTCGACGAGCACATGCCGGATATGTGTGCCTGCGAACTCTCCTCGCACCCGTCGTAAGTGGAAGGTGGGGCAACATGGGGCAACAACAAGCCGAGATCTGTGAGCCGAGAGGAAGCGGAGGCCCGAGATGCAAGCCCTGCCCAATCTGCCCTGCCTCTCGTCACCAGCCGCCGGTTCCACGGCCCTGGCCCCATGTGATGTCGGTAGCAGATTAAGGTGGGCACCGGTGTCCAGTTCGGCAACCAGATTGGGGGCCGGTATTCAGGCGAGCGAGACGAGGCGCGCATGTCGGTCCTGGCCGTCGGTGGAGTCGTGCATCGCCGAGTGGCCAATCTGGTCGCCGACCGGTGCTTGACTGAGCCGCTTTCTTGAACGTACAGTAACAGTTGTACAGCAGATGCGACTGAGGTTGACTTTTGGTCAACCTCACTGTGTCAACCTCACTCGCTTCGCCGCCATGTCCCCGTTTACAGCGTGCATAACCTGCCGGCGCCAGAAGGTGCGTGCTACAATCTGGCGGTGACTCACGCGGAGATCAAGTGTATGCGCGACGACGGCGGCGTGGCGTGCAGGCGGTGTTTCCAGCTCGAAGAACCGTGCGAAGTCGTCGCGCGCCATCTGGGCCGAAAGCTCGGATCCAAGAAGTGAGTCCGGGTCTGGCGCAATACTCACTCGCAGCCGGCCAAAGTCACAACAGCCACGCACGCCGTGGTCTGCGAGCTCGCGACCCCATGTATCTCCTGTCCATTCAGTCCCAGCGACCGACGTGCCGATCGAGCTGCATTCCTTCACCCCCGCGGAGGCGTACCTCTCTCCTCCAGACTCAGATGCGTTCCCCGACCTCGATCTCGAGTCGCCGGAACGCCCGACCTTCAACATGCTGAACGTGCTGGCGCGCGTGGCCAACGACCAGCCGCTCGAGTCACCGTCGAGCACCTCTCCAGTAACGACTGCCACCACAGCGTTTGAGCGCGCCTCATTTCTCGCCGCGTTTCGGGATGACGCGCGTTGTTCTCAGTGCTGGTGATTCTCAGCTCGTCGCCGTCGTCGAGGGACAAGGACCTCTTTTTGTTGTCCGTTGTGGCCGCGCTCGCACGCCGGCTGATCGACCTGCGGGTTCACGCCAACGTGTCGAGCATCAGCCGCGTGCTCGGCCGGCGGCTGATGACGGCAACGCGCAAGCTGGCAGCAACACGTCTGCCGGGCGAAAGTGTTGCGGACTCCGCTGCTGAGTTGGACCCCGAGTCGCTCGGCCTTGGACCATTTTCCCACTCCTTTGCCACCCTAGTTCCGACGTACGGCGAGGGCATATTCGGCATGCTCGACACGATGGGCTTTGGCGACTTTGGCGTTGGTGACCTGTTTGGAGATCAGTAGTTGTATTAGTCATTTGTTGGGATATGTGTTGTATAGTTGTGAAGTGTGCGATGTGTCGTGTGCAACCTCCTGCTGATTGTCCCATCGTGTCTGAGCGGCTCGTGCACTGCTTCCATGCTTCCACGCTTTTGTCTCGTTTGCATTCCCAACCACCACGCCACCATCCTCGAATGGCTCCCTTGTCCCCATTAGCCCATCCGTGCCATCAGCCCGGTGTCATCGGCCCAAGATTGTCGTCTGCGTTCGCTCGCTCGTACGCCACTCCCAAAAAGGCCCTCACCCGGATTTGAACCGAGGACCACTCCCAGCCTTGGCTGGACACCGTGAGGCATCCCAACCCAAAGAGAGTATGATAGCGACTACACCATAAGGGCCTGGGTTTTTTGCGAGAGAGGGACAATAAGAAGACGTGGAGGTGATAGCGCGATTGATTTCTTTTCGGGGTGACCTTTGAGAGGATTTATGGCGTTATTTTGCGGATTTTTCGAGTTTGCTATGTACTTTTGCTTGTCAGCTCTTCATCGCTCGTGCAATCACGCTGTGCATAATCTCCAAGCAGCGGCAAACGCAGCTGATGCATTGCGGCGCATCCGGCGTGGATGATCCAATTTCGGAGGTCACCGTCGAGTTGGAGAGTCACCTTCGTTCCATACACGATGTTCCACCTCTATCGACCCGCATGTTCAATCTCTGCATGCCGCGGAGCCGGACCTGTGTTGCATGCTGTATGTGGGGCGCCGTGGAACTGCAACGGTTTGTCGCGTCGGATAAACAGTCTGTCGCAATCTGTCGCCTATCTCTTCTGAGCTTCCTGAGCGCCGAAGCCGAAACCCCCGAGGCCATCCCTACTAGCTACCCGAAACCCTTCCACAACATCGGTTCAGTCCCTTCACTCTTGCGTGATCTACTTGACTCGCCTTATTCTTCCGCCCGCGTACAAGGAGGTGGAGTGAGACCGGTGGTGGGCAGTGCCTGACCTTGAATCTGGGCGCCGAGCTGGACGCCGAGAATGACGTCCACTGGGAACGGAGAAAGCCGATCACGAGACATGGATAAGGCAGCGCCGTCCGCGCTCTGTGGGAACCACAAAAGGCAGTCGAGCAACCCCAGTCTGCGCAGCACCTCACACATATCACGATGCCCGCCTTCCCGCAGCCGTACACCTCGACCGTCTCGCACTGGCAAGCGACTGTGCGCGTTTCGTTTAGCAACGCTAATAGTAGAACCGCGGCCCCACCGCACTGTGGAACCACGGGCGCGACGCGCCGCTCCCCTCCTCAGCAGACTATGTAATCATCGGGGCGGGCGCCACTGGTGAGATCGTCTTTTGGTGGGATTCTAACAGCAGGGACGGCGCTCGCGTACCACCTCTCCCGTCACGGAGGCGCCGGCGTCGGCAAGCGAATTGTGATTCTCGATGCAAAGGACGTTGCGTCCGGTGCCTGTAAGTCCTGGTCCAGAAACGGACTGACTCTTCAGCCGGCCGTAATGGCGGTCACGTCGCGCCGTACGGGTGGCAGTCGTTTAACGCGTTCCTCGCGCCACTGCGCGAAGGGGGAGCAGGTCTCACGGCTGAGCAGGCCCTGGACATTCTGTTCTTCGAGCAGGACAATCTCGATCTCGTGGAGCGCATTCTGCGGGAAGAGGGGATTGACGCTGACTTTTGGCGCGGTGAGCGCTTTGAAGTCATTACCACGCCGGAGAGCGCGGCGCAGAACCTCGCAAACTATCGCCTCCTCCAGCGCCTGATTGCCGCGAGCCCCAAGCACAGGGGGAGGGTGCTCAACTGGTCGATCATCACCGACCCGGCCGAGGCGAAGAGAGTGAGTCGGGGGGCAAGCAGTGCTAATGGCAGGTGTCGCGCCTCAAGAACGCCATCCACGTGAACCGCATCTCGGGAGGCAGCTGGCATCCCCATCGTGGGGTGACGGCCATCCTGCGCGCATGTCTGCAGTCCAAGATCAGCGACGTGCAGTTCTTCTCGTGGGCGCCCGTCACGGGGATTAACAGTAACCCAGACGGGAGCGTGGGTGTCGACTGCGGCGCCAGGGGAACCATCACCGCACAGAACGTAATCGTTGCGACGAACGGGTACACGCGCCATCTGCTCCCCGAGCTCGAGAACGTGTGCGTACTACAAGTGGAGTTACTTGCGCTCATCCCAGGCTTGTGCCGCTTCGTGCCAACGCCGGGCTGGTAACTCCGCCCGCTGCCTTCGCGGGGCCCAACTCGCTTCCAAACCCGTACACGATTATCGACGACGGGCCGTACCTGATCGTGACGCCGCATGCGGGGCTCGTGCTGGGCCCATACGTCGGCGCTCTGCTTGGCTCCGGGGAGTGCACGCTCAAGGAAATCTACGGGATCGACGACGACAGCGAGGTGCAGCCCGGCGCGCAGAAATGGCTCGAGAGCTACTGCCGCGACCACTATACCGGATGGGAGGAGGGCGCGGGCGAAGGGCTCGCCAAGGCGTGGTCTGGTGCGTATTGCTGTTGATGCTCATTCTAACTCCAGGTGTCATCTGCCACACTGCCGACCTCATGCCGCTCGTCGGCCGCATGCCCGGCCGTCCGGGGGTGTGGATTGCGGCGGGGTACAATGGACACGGGATGGGCATGATTCACATGATTACGCGCGGTCTTGCGCACACGCTCAAGACGGGGAAATGGGACGACGCGCGCCGCACCCGCTCGAGTACCCCCCAATGGGCATTGTGTACAGGTACAATGAGCGGGCGAAGATCTAGATGATACCAGAGCATGCATGCTGTGAACATTAGACGAGGAGAGCGCCCGATGCTCGTGGAACTCGATGGGTGTCTCGATCGTCTGGCATCGGAGGTGTAGGCATCGTAGTGACGGAGACGGAGACGGAGACGGGGACAGCTGTCCATCCCCTCCGCTACCCACCATTGTTGCCATGATGCAATTCACGTTGACATTGCTGCAACGACGCAATGATGCATGAGAAGCTCCAAGTTACAAACTTCATGACTACCAAGCACACTCATATCCGTCACCTGGTCACCGGCGGCCGCGTTAGCGTGCCCCAGAGCATGCATGCAGCTTGCAGGCGCCATTGCATTCCGGAAGCCGACGTCGCCGTCGAGCGCAGTGTCACCTGATGAGGTCGCCGGACAACCCCGAGACCTCCGGCCACAACAACAACCGTAAGCTACAAAGAGAAAGCAGCAATGATCGCTTTAAATGGTCACGGATGCACGTATCGAAGAGCATCTCTATGTATTAAGTTCTCCACTCTCTCACACACAACACATATCACAATGAACGGCGTCGCGCTCGTCACTGGCGGCTCTTCAGGAGTGAGTTTCCGACGCTTTGCCCCATCTGACAGCAGATTGGTGCCGCAACGGTCCGCGCCTTCCTGGGCAAAGGCGTGCAGAAGGTTGTGATCGGGGACGTCGCGCCGCTCGACGACCTGATCTCGACGCTGAAGAAGGAGTACCCGGAGGCGGACGTGCTGGGCGTCAAATGCAGTGTGGCCGAAGAGGCGGACGTCAAGGCTCTCATCAAGGCAGCGGTTGATCGCTTCGGGCGCCTCGACTACGCCGTCAACTGCGCGGGCGTCGCGTTTGGCGCGCCGTGGGTCGACTTTGAGACGGACATTTGGGACAAGACCATCGGCGTCAACGAGCGCGGTGTGTTCCTTTGCATGCGTGAGGAGATCCGGGTCATGGCGCAGCAGGAGTGGGCAGAGTGAGTAGGACGAGAGAGATGCCCTGTGTACAATGCTCACTTGCAGGTCGAAGAACCCCCTCCGTAAGCAGCGCGGTGCGATCGTCAACATCGCCTCCCTCGCCGGCCAGGTCGCCATCCCGAACTGCGCGGCATACGTCGCGTCAAAGCATGCAGTTATGGGACTCGCCAAGAGCGCGACCCTCGAGTACGCCGGCAAGGGTGTGCGGGTGTGAGTAGGGTGGCCCTCCAAATGACCTCTTTCTGATAGTAGCAACTGCGTCGCACCCGGCTGGATCGAAACACCCGTGAGTCTCGCTCCATTTTATCACTGACGGCAGATGACAAACAATGAGCGGGCCAAGCAGCTGTACAACTGGGGAATCACGCCGGACCGCACGCCGATGGGCCGTGGCGGCATCGCCGAGGAGATTGCTGACGTCGTCGTCTTCCTATGCTCCGAGGAGGCGTCGTTCGTCACTGGCGCTACGTGGAACGTCGACGGCGGGTACATGGTGTACTGAGCAGCACAATGGGCAGCAGTATAAAGTGATGGAGATTGAGATGCATGCTACTACGTTGTATGACTTGTGTGCGCGGTGGGCTGTGGGCGGTGGGCTGCGTAGCAAATGGTACTGCGTTGGGCTTTCAGCCATCCAGTGCTAGCATCTTGATCAACAAGCGGTCGGGAAACAAGAACGCCATCTACAGACTGATGCCCAATGGTTGCGTGCGAGCACACAACGCAGCACCTCACAACAACAATGCATGACAACCCAAAGACAAGAGAAACAGATCCAGAGATCCAGATGCGATTGCGGCAATGCCATGGGGGTGACGGTCACCCTGCAGGACACACCCGAGGGGCGCGAGGGGGACCCCGTGGGGCGGCTGCACCGGCCAAGGCGATTACCGCGAGTGGGCGGAGCCGGTGATGCGGCAACGGAGTGGAATGGCAACAACAAAACGAGACGATGCTATGCGATGCGGAGAGAAGTGCGGGGAGAACGAAGACGGTCGTTGTGGTGGGCTCCGTGCTTTAGCCTCCTACTCCTTCCAGGTGTCCCGGCAGTACGAGCACTTGTAGTGGCCATTCGGTTCGTAGACAGGCGAGCACATGTCTGGGGTCAGCACAGCCTCGCCTCAGCTGGGCTTTACTGCCGTTACTCACTTGTGGCATCGAGAGGCCGCGGGCAAATACGAGGAGACGGGGGCTTCGGGCGCTCGTCATATGTCGCAGCGGGCGGGGTCGAGAAGACAAACGTGCCCACCGGGGGCGGCGTGCTAGGGCCCGCAGGGGGCGCGGTGGTGTGGTGGTTGGGAGCGCTGACAGTAATGGACGGCATCGTGAACAGAGAGTATACAGCAAGTGGTGGCAATGAGCAGGTCGGTGATGGCAAGAGGGCAAGAGAGGGGGGAGAGCAAGTCGTCGTCGTTGCCGGGGGTTCTTATCTCGTCCGCTGTCCTGTGGGTGGCGACATTGCCAAGAACACCAGTCGGCCAGTTTGCGAGCAACCCCGCAACGTCGACCTCTGTCTCATCGCCCTTATCCGCTCCCTCTCAGCTCTCGGGCACGATCTGGAACATCCCGGAGCACGGAATGCATGTCCGTCCCGGGTGCGTCTGCGTCTGGCCAGACACATTGCATTGTCCGAATTGTGCCGCAACAACTGCCGACTGGGGAGCCGAGATCCCGAACGGCTCCTGAAATGATGAGATGATGTAGTGATGGGTCTCATGGTCTCATTCCACCACGCACGTGGTGATAACAACCATTCATGCTGCCCACGCCGTTCGTCGTCCGTGACCCCAAGAGTGCCCCAAACTTGCGCAACTTGCAACGTTTCTCACGATACTCCATTCTGATGGCTGCCCATGTATAATCCACTCTAGAGCTCATCACGCACGCTCAGAGTCTCAGCACTCTCCGCCCCACGACCGCACGGACAATCCCTCCCGAGCACCGGCCCCTCATCGTCCTCCTGCATCCGCGCAGCGATGGCAGCCAGCCCACGCACGACGGCCTCTTCAGGCGGGAATGGCAGCTCTGTTATTTGTCCAAAGCGCGCAGCAACGACACGGCGGACAGTAGGATGTGCTGCGCCAGGGCCGACGAGGAGAACGTGCGCGAGGTCCTCCGGGTCGACGGCTGCGTCGGACAGGTCGCGCGTGAGCCATTGATCTACTTCGGCGGCATATGTCCCGTTCTCCCCAGGCGTGGCGATGAACCCAGGTGGCAAGGCGGGCAATGAGCCACCCCAGCCACCTGCCCCGTCACGCACCCAATCGAAGACTCCGTCGTCAAACTCGAAGACCGAGGCGTGTACGACCTCGTCGGCCACAACGATGCCGAGCAACATCTCCCCCTCGAGGCGCGACGCGCCGTGGAATGCCACGCCCGCCGCTATGTCCGGTAAAAGGCGGCGGAATCCCCGCATGCCCGCCGCGCTCGCGGCCACCCGCACGGGGATGAGCTCGTCCGAGTGGTACGCCACTGCTGTCAGATAGGAACTGGCGCGACGCACTGAAGGGCACTGAGACGACGGCCTGCTCGACGCTCTCTCCGAGAAAGGCGTCCAAGTCAGTCTTAATATCGCGGCACAGCGCCTCCATTGTGGGGTAATGGTAGCGCGGGTCGCTGATCGATGTGGGACTGTAGTACTCCTGTGGCTCGGCCTTGTGTTGTTCCCAGTACTTTGTGACGTTCCACACCTCTGGCAGGATGACGGGGTGCGCGCCGAAGTCCTCGCATGCGCCCCGGGGAGCCGCGTACGCTGCCCGCGCCTCAGTTCGGCTTATATCCAGCGCGAGGACGGGTGCACGCGCCAGGACGGCCGACAGGAGTGAGAGGAGCACGGAGAGGTAGAGCCATGGTCGCCGTGGTGATAATGCCATGGCGGAACGTGTTGTATATCTGGGGTCTATAATTCGGGCCTTTCGGGCTTTTCTGTCATTGCGATAGCGTTATGAATGCTGGCGAGATTGTCGTTGACGAGGTGTTGTAGAGTCGTGGCGCTGTTCGTGACGTGTTGAGGACGAGTAATGTTCCCGATGCCACGCCACGTCTTGCATCCAATGTCCACGTTCCGCCGCCCTCGGTGACAGGGCATGCATGGCATAATACGTCTGCAAGACTAGTGAGGTATCATAACAGACAAAGTGGGTCAACTCTTGTGATAAGGTTCTTTTCTTGTCGCTTCAGCGCTACCATAACTCCCCAGTTACATCAAGACCCGCGCGCCAGGACAGGCCGACTCGCCGCTACAGTATAACCTAACATTTGACAACCTCACTCTGCAATGTTAGCGTACGTTCTTGACCTCATTCCGGAACGACCGGCCTCATTCACGGGAGATGTATCGATCAAATGCTGTAGCGACAGCAGGCCGAGCACGACTATCCGTCGCGGCCACCAGCCCACCGATAAATGAACCGGCAGCGACCAGAACAGATCAAGTGGCACTTCGCGAGCAGCAGGAGGACCACGAGCAGGGCAGGTCTTAGGCCTTTGGAGCGTCTGGGCCTTATTAGTGATCTGGGCTCACAGGGGTACGCCGGTTATAAGGCGATAGGACGCTAGGATGGGATAAAAGCCATTCAGCAAAGAGCGCGTAGCACGTAAAACACATTGGAACGTGTGGAACACTGCTTGTTCATCTGCCCATCTTGCCGGTGTCCCCTGCAGGGCTCGTCCCGTCAAAGTGCCTGACACACCGAACAAACAGAAGGCACGTCGGATCCGATCCTGGTTCACGGCTAAGCATAACAACCCTCAACGCATGTTCTCTCTGCTCGTCGCTCATGGCCGGGGGGCCTCTGAGTCCATTCATTGACGCCATTAGCCGTGGCGCGGAAAGCGTTAGTGCCATAGTTCCACCCTGTCCCCTGCCATGCCGAAGCGCGTCGCCATCCACAAGCGCGTGCTCATGGCCACCGTACACAGTGTCGCCTGCGCTGTAGCGTGCGCTGCTGCAGCTTGGCGAGGAAAGAAATGTGCCGAGCTGAAACGGTGGCGCGTTTGGCCCAGCTGTGGTGGCCGAGGGGTCAAGTGCAGACAAGTTCCCCAACAAACCAATATATCGTAGACTAACGCGTCGCGAGACTTCTCTTCACCCCATCATCGCATCGGAATGTCTGTTCTCGCTCCCCTGGCGCTGCTCGCCGCGAGCGCGCTTGCGCTCCCCACCGACCCCCGCATAATCGCGAACATTGTCGCGCGAGACGAGAAGAAGGGCATGTCGAGCACGACAAAGTGGATCATCATCGCCGTGTGCGCCGTTGCAGGAGTGCTGATTCTGAGCTTTACCCTTGTGAGTGCTACTGACTCTATGAGAGGAGGAGATTGTCGGCGTAGTCTTTGGATCTTTGGCTCCCTTCTGACAGCAGCACTTTTTCCGCAAGTGGCTCGGGTGCGGCGGCGAGCGCATGAAGGCCAAGGACGCGGCTGTGTCCGCGATGCAGGATATGAACCGGCGCAAACAGAGCAATAACAACTACAACGGCGGCTACTATGGCGGCGGGACGGCATACCCCGACCAGGCGATACTGCACCACCAGCAACAGATGGATTGGGATCGACAGCAACAGCAGAACAACGCGTGGCACGAGCAGCACTACGGCGGCGGGAGGTATTAGTCGCTTGCGTGAATGCTCGTGTGGGGGACTGGGAGGGAGATAGGGACTCTGGACTCTGGATAGCTGACGGGTTTTGTATTTCTCTATGCAGGCGATCAGAATATGGAGACGCCGTTGGCACCAGTCAGTCTGAGCTCTCCCGCTTCCAATCTTTAACAATGTCAGTCATGATGAATGTAGATATTATACAACTTGTACTCTACTGTGCCATGCGCACAATGATTTCCCTCGCCATGGCCTTTACTCGTTCGCAGCAGCTCTTCTCGTAACGTGGTCCCTACGCGCCGCCATGGTCGCGGGGCCTCGCGGTGTCCTCAACTCGCCATGACCCCTTCCATCGCCTAGAAGGTCAACTGCCCATTGATGGTGCGGAGCTCGGCGAGCTCACGCGCAAGGAGGTACATCTCCTCCGAGCTGAGGCTGTCGACGGTGCGCCCGCCGAGGAGGTGGACGGAGAGCACCTGTTGGTCAATGGGCGGGAGGGCGTTGAGGAGACCGAGGAGGGCGGCAGCCATGTCCGCCTGCGGAATCGCGGCGGCCGCAGGCGGTGTGAGAGAGGCGATCCAGTGGATGTTCGTGAGCGCTGTCGCGGGGTCCATGCTGGGAATGTAGGTCTCGGGCGGAGGCGGCGGCGGCGGCGGGGCAGCGGGGTCGACGTCCATCTTCTGTCCTGGCCGGCGGCGCGGCGGCGTGTGCTGCCGTCAGATATGCAGCAGAGAGGTGACTCACGAAGTGAGCGCGAAGGTGCGCACGGGAGCGGAGATGTGCCTCGAGCGCGCTCGGCGCGGAACTGGGCCGGAACTGGTACGCCGGCGTGCTGCGCTCGACGTACAGCCCGTTGTTCCCTGGGATGTGGCCTGGCAGCGACAGGCGGCGCCGGCTGCGGTCGCGATCACGGTCGCCGTCGTCGTCCTCGGGGCGCGGGCGCTTCGTGTGCGATAGCTCGTCAAGGTCTGTGCTGGGGGTTGGGATTGAGATTGGGAGGGCTGGGGTGGGGTTCATGATGGATGGGTGTCCGGTGGACAGTGAATGTGGGGATGGCGTCCGGGTTGAAAGTGAGTTGGCGACGGGGGAGTCGGGTGTGTGTGGGGCGTAAACCTCGAAGTGCGGAGGAATGCTTGTCGCCGACGACACTGTCAACGATGGGGATGATGATGAGAGACAATGTCAAACAGTGAAGCAATGGAATCAGCAGCCAAGTCGCAAAACGAGTGGACGGTATTGTGTGAGAGTATGGCCGCAACACTGATAAGAAGAGCCAAGCCGGGGCAGCCATCACCCCCAGAACGGGACAACCAAAGCCGCACCCCAGTGGCCAGTGGGCCAGTGCATGCACGAGCAACAACAGGACCTGTTCTGTGACCCTTCAGTGCCTGTGCATGTTTGCGCTCCCCTGTTCTCGGTCTTGTGCGAGTGTTCTGGACGTCAGTGGCGTCCGGAACAATGCCAGACCGGATGCGGATGTTAGTAGTCAGCGGTGAGGTGAATGGGGCATGAATTATGGAAAGAGATGCATTCAAGGTCGATGGTGAGGAGCAAAGGCAGAGTCGTGAACAGCGAGCGATGGTGTCCCGTCATTCCGCCCTCTATCGCTCGGAGGAGCTGGACCCGAGAGGAGGACGCACAGATCTCGAGTCTGGGTTCACCGTTCTCCTCATCCATTCTCATCCATCCTCTCTCACTCCCTCCTCCTGTTCCTCTACTACCATCACCACAGTTTGAATCCAAAGAGATGCATGACCAAACTACCGAACTGCTGACAATCTCCCTCCCTAGTTCTGCTCGTTGATCCAGAGAGCAGCGGCACCCTGTCCGGAGCCAATGCACATGGACGTAACAAGGACCTTGCCCTTGGTCGTGCGCATGGCGTTGAGGCCGGTGGCGACCTGGCGCGCACCAGTGCATCCGAAGGGGTGTCCGAGGGCAATGGCACCACCGTTGACGTTGACCTTTGCGGGGTCGAGCTGGAGCTTCTCAACACAGTAGACCATCATGGACGCGAACGCCTCGTTGATCTCGAACATGTCGACATCCTCCTTCTTGATGCCGGTGCGCTCGTACAGCAGCGGGATGGCGAGCGACGGTCCGATACCCATGATGCGGGGCTCGAGACCAGAGACAACCGTCATGACGTGCTTGGCGAGCACCTTGAGGCCGAGCTCACGCGCCTTCCGGCGGGTCATGAGGAGAACAAAGGCACCGCCGTCGGTGATCTGCGACGCGTTGCCGCCGGTGGTCTGTCCGGGCTTCCACTGGGGGAACGCCGGGCGGACCTTGGAGAGCGACTCAAAGGTGGTGCCAGGGCGGATTCCGTCGTCGGCGTCAACAACAATCTTCTTGACGGAGCCGTCGGCCTGCTTCGAGTTGACGGTGACGGGGGCAATCTCGCCCTTGAAGGTGCCGTCGGCGTGAGCCTTGGCGGCGGCCTGGTGCGACTTCTCGGCCCAGCGGTCCATCTTCTCGCGCGAGATGCCAAAGTCGCCGGCAACGTTCTCGGCCGTCCAGCCCATGGGCTTGATGCAGTCCGCGCTCTCGGGGTTGGCCATGATCTCGGGCGAGAAGTCGAAAGACTTGCCACCGTGGAAGGTCAGGTTGTCGTAGCCGACAGCAAGACCAATGTCGATCTCGCCGTTGCGGATCTGGTTCGAGATGATGCTGCACGCCATGAGACCGGAGGAGCAGAAGCGGTTGATGACCTGTACAGGGACGGTGTTGGGGAAGCCGGCGGAAAGCGCCGCGACACGCGCAGTGTTGGGTCCGTTCGGGGTGGTAACCGTGCCGACGCAACTTGGAATGTCAGCGGGGTTCTCCGTTGCCAAAGCCCCAAGACTCACATGTCGCCGATGAGGGCGGGGTCGATGCCAATGTTCTGCTTGGCAGCGACCATGGTGGCAAGGAGGAGCTCATCGTAAGTGGCATCCTTGAACGCACCCTTGCGCGCCTTGCAGAGCGGCGTGCGGAGCGCACAGGTGACGACGACTGCTTGTCAGCGGAAGTCCGGGGGTGATCGGGGAGAGGCTGGGCCAAAGAACGAGCTGCAGCGGTTGAGACTGGGTTGCGTCGTGACTCAAACGTGCCTCGCCTGCTAGCTCCGCTTGTACTCACCGTCGTTGTCGTTCTTCTCGGTATAGCGGGCGACGCGGGACATGGTGCTGGTGATGTGTGGGATGAGGATGAGTGAGAAGTCGGCAGTGAGATGATATAGCACTCGCAATTTCCTCTGCTACCGAGACTCGCGAGACATTGCCATGACCCTCGTGCTCTTCGATCTCTTCCAACATGTGCTGAGTGGGCAGGATCCGAATAGCCGGGGCCCGGCGCGGCCGTCTCCGAAAGCCGAGTGCGGGCCAGGGAGGGAGGTGGGTGCCTCGCGGCCGAAGGTAACTCCACACCCAAGCAAATGCGGGATACTCCATCTCCGTCTGTGCCAGTGGCCGAGACATGCATGCTGTCAGTGTCAGAGGTCAGTTGTGGTGGAGATGGTGGAGAACAAGACAAGCAGTGGGGCATGCGCGGTCTCGGCGAAGTGGCCAGACCCGCCGACATCTCCACGCCGCCATGTCCCCGAGTCCACATCCACATCCGCATCCACATCCACATCCGCATCCACATCCACATACACATCCACATACACATCTCCGTCGACGACGGCGTTGCCGCCGTCGCCCGTCTATGCCATTATATTCATGCACGCTATCTCCACTACCACGCCCCCTCGCTCTCGGGCATCCACTCTGCGATCTCATCGTAGTCAAACACGTCCTTCCATTTGCCCTCAGCGACCCATTCGCGCATGCCGAGAAAGGAGACCGCGCGCGCGACGGCGGCCCGGCGCGCAGGGTTGGGCGGCAGCGCGGTCGCCATGCGGCTGCGGAACATGGTCTCGATGTGCTCTTGCCGCGTGTTCCATGCGCCGGGGAGGGCGGTTTGCTGCATGTCGTCCAGGCCGGGGAGTGAGATCGCCTCGGCGTTGACGAGTAACAGGCGCGTCACCTCGCCCTCGGGGTCACCCAGGAGTTCGAAGAGGGAGACGAGAAGGTGGTCGAAGCAACGGTCTAGCCACCGCTTGCGCAGCGGCGCCCACTCGGCGTACCGTGTGGTGGGGACAGGCCACCATTCAGTGCGGGGCGGGGCAGCGAAGACAATTGTGATCTCCTGTGGGGGCCGCCGGGTGCCCATCGCGCCGAGCCAGAGTGTGCTCAGATGAGTCCCCTGCGTGCCAACCAGTCCGGATCCAAGAACATAGACACGCCGCAATGCGGGCGTCGCCATTACCACATTGCGGGGATTCCGGAGGACGACCGTATGCCCGGAGAACATGTAGGGCGCTTTTGTTAGCACACACCGGTCGGCGTCTGGCCCTGGCCGTGCTTCTCCGCTGCTGGGTGTCGTATGCAGGGTGGAACTGGTGTCGTCAAAGTGTACACGCACGACGCGCACCGAGGTGAGCGACCTCAAGCCCCCGACAAGACCAGTATTTGTACTCCATCTCCCTTTGTCGCTGTTGTCGCAGGCCGCAGCCGAGTGGGGATGCAGCTCGACGGTGTCGACCCACTGAGGGAGAAAGCGCTTCACAATGCGCGGGGCGTCTCCGCGGCGCGGCTCGGTGCGCGCCTCAAGCTTGAGGTAGCCGGAACTCTCCTCGAGAACATGCACGCGGCGCGCCATGCGCCATGCAACGGCGTCGTGGAAGGCGCTGTTGACGCGGAGGAGAGTCACGAGATCGGCACGGGAGAGGGGCGCGAGGAGGTGGTCGATGACCTCGGGTGGGAAGGGGAGGAGCGCGCCGTCGGTGTTGCTTGCGCCGGGCTCGTCGTTGGTGACGGCCTTGCTGGAGACGAGTCTACTCGTTGCGCTTCCCATGTCGAGTGGGTGCGATGGTCGGTTGCTTGATGGAGAGAGGAGTTTGTTGTTGGTCTCCCTCGTTGATGAATATCGGATGGTTGTTGTGATGTCTTGGGTGTTTGACAGGCAAGAAGAATGCTGTACCGCTTCGGTGTGTCTTTCAGGCTTCCACGTCGTCCGACACGTCCTCTTTGCCTTCGTGCCCATCCTCCACGACACCTTCTCTACTTCCGAGATTCTAGGCAATTCATGCATACAAACAAGCAACACGTACAACTACACACACACACATGCACACTGTGAGAGTTTATTTTGGGGCGAGGAGGCAGAGGCCCGCGAGCTCGGTGGCGAGCGTGTCGACAAACTGCATCTGTACCGCCTGGACAAACTTGTCGAGCAGGCCGTTGTCCGCGTACACGCAGGTATCGCAAGCTGACATTGCTGGCGCAATGACGTCCGTCAGGCGGACGGGGTCCGTGAGGTGCGCGACAATGGACGCAAAGCTCTGTTGCTTTGGGAACCGCGGCTTCGAGTACAAGTGTGTCTTGACCCGAAGACGGGCATCAGCGGCGACCATCGCGACGGAAGGGTATGGGCAACCGTCATGGCGCACGTCGCGCGCCCAGCCCTCGCCGGGGGACGTCTGCACGCCCCACTCCTCGCAGTCGAGCATGTACTCGTCGTACACCTGCAGCGCGTAGTGCCAGGCATGGTGCACGACGTAGAGCTCGCGCAGCTCGTCCCGCGCGTACCGCCGTAACAGGCGTTTGCCACCGAGCGACCCGCGAACAATGTCATAATCGGGACGCAGCGTGTTCCATGCGGCCGGGACGAGCACGTCGCGTGCTCCGGTGGCCGCGACAACGGCAAAGATCCACAGCGGGTCGCTCGCGCCGCCGTGCGCTGGGACCGGCTGGCCCGCGAATGCGTCGTACACTTGGCTGCCGATAAATGAGAGGCCAAACGCGTGTGCAGTCTCAATCATCGAGTCTATGTGCTCCTGCACGCCATGTCGGAGGAGGTTGGTGGCCGCGGAAGCGGTGGAAGGTGAGGATGAGATCGGGGATGAAGGGGAGGTGAGTGCGCCGAGGGCCGGACAGCTCAGGTGGGCGTCCACTAGCTCGAGGCACAGCTGCAGCCCACCCCACGGGACAGGCAAGTCGATGACTGTGCTCTCGTCGTCGTCGGCAGTGGAGTTTGAGGTTGTGGAGAGGGAGGAGTCGGATGCAGACGCGGGGACTGAGGCGGAGGGGTGATCGGGATCGATCGTGGAGTGGGGACACCGGCTGACCTCGGAGGACACTTCGGACTCGTTTGAGACAACGGGCGACACGGGGGCGGTCATGCGCGCCGCATGCGGACACACGCCGGAGGCGGCCGCAGCGGCGGCGATAGCGTGCGGCGGCGGCGGGGGGCGGGGGACAGAGACGAGCCCATCAAAGAAGGGGCACACACGCGCGAGTCGTTCCAGCGGGTATCGCACACAAACGGCATCGGACGAACGGAGAATGTGCGTGTTGGCGCCGCCGGCCGCAAACGTCTTTGGCGCGAACGTGAGCCGCGGGCTGGGGTCAGTGGGGATGCGGGGACATGTGCTTACCTCGACGACATGCTTTGGTGGGAGATGGAGAGAGTGAGACAACAAGATGAGATGTGGACGTGGATGTTGAGATGTGACGATGACGAGAGAGAGAAAAAAAAGTCTCCGGGGACAAGTAAGTGTGTGCAAATCGAGTCATTCTCACTGGTCCAACTTTGATGACAACCAACAACAACAAACACTAATCTCATCTACCTTGTCCTCAACGTCATGCATGTCATTGTCGTGCAAGCCATCGTGCTCCCTGTCCGTGGTCGCCCCCTTGCATCTCAGTCCCTGTATGCGCCATGCTGTCCAAATGGAGCCATCCGAGTAGGTGATTCATGGTCCCATGCCGTTTCTCGTAGATCCGAGTCTGTCGTTTTCCATTCTCGGCCGATTTGTTAGATGCGTGTTTGTGGGTCGTGTGATGGCAAGAATAATCCTACACAACACGCCCCTCCTCGTCGCTCTTCATCTCTCTTTTTCTACTCTCTGATGATAGCAAGTGGAGGATGGTTGTGAGACCGAAACACGTCAACATCATGCGCGCCATCCCCGCCACCAGAGGGTGAGATTGATGCTGCTCAACCCGATGCCCGAAGAGCTCGTCCATCTCAACCAAAGTCCGACCGCGCAAGACCACTGACACAAACCTCGTCATCTCCTCTTCTCCCATCCCCGCTCTCTCTCTTCCTTAACTTGACTCTGCCCCCTATATTTCATCCCCTCACCGGCACCCTGCGCACGGTCCGCGTCTCATGCCCCTCGCGATGACATCTGGTAGCCGCGCGATGGAGCACAGAAGGGGGAGCGGGACACGATGTCCGCTCGACTGACCTGATCTGACCCCAGCGCAAAAGCTCTAGAGCTGTAGAGATCCAGCGAAGGGGGCCCAGTTGATGGCGCACGGGGCGTGCTAAAAGGCGCGAGGAGAAGGGCAGCACGAAACAAGGTCTCACAATTCTGCAAACTCTCGCCGGGGGGCAGCGACAGGCGCAGAACACCACGGCCGCCGCCCTCGTTCCACGCCAAACGCCAACAGCGCCAGCCCATCGCAAGCCGCAACGATACCGCCCTCTCTTTATAACTTGTCCAGCTCGCAGATTGTCCACTGTACTCATCTCTCACTCGCGACGCGTCGGCCAGCCATACAGCCCGCCACTAGCCACCCGCCGAGTGCGACACCGGGCCCTACAATCCGCTTCGACTGGCAAGCTCGTCGAGATCGGTGTCAACGTCGACTTTGGCTTCGCCCACGATGTCATCTTCGGTGGCCCGCCCTTCAGACTGGTCGCGCCGCGCTGCGCGTTCCCGTCGTCCCGCCGCTGGAACGAGCAGCACCCGCCCGCGCCCGCCGAGCCTGGCGTTGTTCACCGCAAACTACCCGTCGCCGGCCGCATCCCCGCCGTTCACGCCTCATTCTGCACCATCGACGTTTGCACCCATCTCTACTCCAGTCCTAAGTTATGCAGCGGTCGCGGCCGCTCCGCCCCGCGCCGCGCGCCCACTTCCGCGCCGCCCGTCACCATCGCCATCGCTCCTCGCCCCACTCCCCCGCCCAGTCGCCCACTCCCCGCACCCGCCGTCGCCCCTCTCCCCACTGTCCAACTTCATCCCGCCCCCCGCTGGTCCGAGTCTCGCAGCCCGCCGCCTGGGCAAGAAGGAGAACCGCCGCCCACCGACGCTCGGCCTCAAGGCGAAGGACGACGAGGTGAGTGTAGTGGCGTGTGAATTGTTCACGAACAACTGGGATTAACGTCTTGCAGCTTCCGGACCTCATGGGCCGCCTCTCCCTGAAGCGCAAGTCGCCGCCTGCGCTTAAGATGACGCCTGACGTGTGTAAGAAGGCGCGCTACATCATCGTCGTGACCGGCGACGAGGACGACGACGAGGACCCGGAGACGCCAGTGGTGAGTGCATCTGTTGTGCGCTGGGACTGTCACTGATTGCAGACCCCCCTCGAGCCGTCGCCGCTCGTCGACGTCGAGATTGACATGTACCCCATCTCGCCCCGCCCGCGCCGCGCAGGGCCGCAGAAACGCGTGCGCTTCGCAGACGAGCTCCACGCCGCGCTCCACGTCGTGATTGGTAGGCGCTGAACGTCTGACTGCCCGAGCACCGCAAGACCCATGATCCCATTCCGTTGTCCCCTTCGGCCCCTCCATCCCACTCCCTCACCGCATGTCCGCCTTGTACAGAGATACCCACCGCACTCGCTGGCCCGTCAGATTCCAGCTGTCTCCACCGTCTTCACCCTCCGCTTCCTGCCCTACGCGCTCTACGTCAGCTCCACGTTTCTCCGCCCTGTCCTGCGATACCCCCGCTTACCCGATTCCCCCGCTCGTCTCTCCAGGCTTCAGTGATGTATTGTACCATGCATGTGATCTCCGGGATGCTGGCGGGCGAGGAAACAGTCGTGACATACGTCAGCAGTGGTGTTATTGTCACCGTCAGGCAGGGTGACCATTGCCCCCGGTAAGTTCAGTTGCTTGCGCAAGGTCGGGGACGGTTGCGGCCTGGTCCGCCGTGTCAGACGGAGTGTGGCGTGCGAATGCGCATAGTCAGTATCAGAAGTCAGCGAGTACACACTCCGTTCTCCGTCGTCCGTTCTCCGTCGTCTTGGTCCCCATCCAAGTGATTCCGGTCGGAAGTGACCGCTGTCCGAGAAGACGAGACGACGCGAAGACGAGGCCGCGGCCGAAACGGACATTGCTCCTCGCTCCTTGCATGAGTTCTGTGAGATGTGTGATATGTGGTTCTGCGGGGAAAACTCCACCGGCCGTCGAGCCGGCAAACTCCGCAGCTTCCATCCCACACACAACCAAGACATCGTCCCAAGACAAGTGCATCAAAGCATCATATTGCACACCATACGCACCATGCAACAATGCAACAAGTACCAAGCATCACACGTGAAGCGCACGCGCTCGCTACCCCACTCTCTCTCTTCCCCCTCTGGACTCTGATGTCGGTCATTGATGGCAGCAGTGGGGGGTTCGGTCGGAGATGCCCGTGAGCCCCTTCCAGGGCGGATTTCGGCTTTGCCCACCCTCTCCGGACCGATGTCGAGAGATCTCGAGAGGTGAGCTCGGCTGGAAGAGGCCGACGACGGGAGAGGGTGGATGGGGAGCCTGTGTGTGGGGCACATGGACAGCAAAGAGTACATAGACACAAAGGTCAGAGCTTGCCAGTGTTGCGTCTCTCCATCTCCCACTACACATTACATCTCATCATGTCTGGCAAGCTCGACTTTAAGGACTTCGTGGTCGTCATCACCGGCGGCGGCAACGGCCTCGGCAGGTCGTGAGTGGGATGGGAATAGGGTTGTGGTGCTACTGGTGCTGACGCTGTGCTCCTCGCTCCGCTACGCTTTGTGGTCGTTTCTCACGATACCTACTTGCACCGGCACTCGCTTCGGCTTCGTGCTCCCTCTCGCAGATACGCCCACATGTACGGCAAGGGCGGTGCCAAGGTTGTCCTCAACGACGTGTCCGCCGCCGACGCCAACAAGGTCGTCGAGGAGGTGCGCGCGCGTGAGTGCTATGAATCATTCTCCCATGTCCCAATACTTACCTCTCAGTTGGCGGCGAGGCCGTCGCCGCCGTTGGATCCGTGATGGACGGACAGGCGATTATCGACACTGCCGTCAAGGCGTTTGGCACTGTGCACGTTCTCATCAACAATGCTGGCATCCTGCGCGACAAGAGCTTCCGCAAGATGACCGAGCAGGAGTTCCAGCAGGTGTACGACATCCACATCCGCGGCGCGTTTGCTGTTACCAAGGCGGTCTGGCCCATCTTCCGCAAGCAGAAGTGGGGCCGCATCGTCAACACCTCGTCGCCCGCCGGTGTCTACGGCAACGGTGGCCAGACCAACTACTCGGGCGCCAAGATGGGTCTCGTGACCTTTGCCCAGGTCCTCAACAAGGAGGGCGTTAAGTACAACATCAAGGCCAACACAATTGCACCGGTGAGTGCCGCTGATGAGCGATACCCGCTTTGTGTGCCAGCATAATACTCACACTCAGCTCGCCGCTTCGAAGATGACCTCTACCGTCTTCCCCGCTGAGATGCTCGCCCGCCTGGACCCGAACCACGTTGCTCCTCTTGTCGGTGTCCTCACCGCCCGCAACGGCCCGGACGTCGGTGGTCGCCTCTTCGAGGTCGGCGCTGGATTCTACGCCGAGACGCGCGCGACCCAGTCGGAGGGATACATCTGGAAGGCGGACGAGAGCTTTACGCCGTCGGCGGTTGACCTCATGTGGCCCAAGGTCAAGGACTTCTCCAAGGGCGTGAGCTCGCCGTCGCAGGGCGACAGCGCGCGCATGATGGACGTCGTCAAGCAGCAGCCGTCCCTCAAGCCCAACCCCCAGGGCCCCCCGCCCGCCGACTCGTTCAAGGACTACACTGTCATCATCACTGGCGCCGGTAACGGTCTCGGCGCGTCGTATGCCCGCTACTTTGCCCGCTTTGGCGGCAACGTCGTCGTCAACGACATTTCCGCCGACGCGGCGAACAAGGTCGTCGAGGAGGTGAACAAGCTCGGTGGCCGTGGAGTCGCTGCTGTCGGATCCGTCGAGGACGCCGAGAAGATTGTCAAGGTGGCCGTCGACACGTTTGGCGGCGTCCACGCGCTCATCAACAACGCTGGTATCCTCCGTGACAAGGCGTTTGTCAACATGACGCCCGAGCTGTTTGACAGCGTCATGGACATCCACGTCCGCGGCTCGTGGAAGATGGCCAAGGCCGTGTGGCCGATTATGCACGCGCAAAACTACGGCCGTATCGTCAACACGGCGTCGCCGAACGGCATTTCCGGCGCACACGGCCAGGCAAACTACGGCACTGCCAAGGCGGCCATCATCGGCTTCACCAAGGCGCTGGCCATTGAGGGCAAGAAGAACAACATCTTCGTCAACGCGCTCTGCCCCTCGGCTGGCACGGCCATGACAGCTACGATCTGGACGCAGGAGCTCCTCGACACGTTCAAGGCCGACTACGTCGCTCCGATCACGGCCTACCTCGCGTCCGAGAAGTGCCACGACACGTCGCTCATTGTCAAGTCGTTTGGCGGCCTCGCGGGCGTCTACGGCTGGGAGCGCACGCACGGTGTCTGCTTCCCCAACGACCAGCCCGCCACCCCGGACCAGCTTTTCAACAAGTGGGACGAGGTCGTCAAGTGGGACAATCGCCGCGACTTCCCCAGCACCGGACCAGAGGCGCGTGGCCGCATTGCCGCAAACTACACAAACCTCGCGGCAAAGGCCAAGCTCTAAGAAAGGGAGCAGATCGACCTCGACGACGGACGCCGCACTTTTATTTTGGATTGTATAGGCTTGAGCGATGAGAGACAGAGAGGAAGACATGCATTGCTGCAGATAGCCGGACAGGACTTGGGGTAGCCGTGTGTGAGAACGGAGTCAACCACGAGAGGTCCTCCTCGCCGTCATCGTCCTCGGCAAGACGCTCGCCCACATTGATAACTGTCCGCTGCAGCACCTCGGAGCCGCCGCTGCGCAACATGGGCGTGCATCTCGGCTGGTGACAGGATACATCATTATTGACATGCTGGGTAACGTCGCTATGAAGGGGTGCTCGTAATATACACATGTACTGTACAGTTGCTAATGTTGGTCTGCTCTTTCTCTGCTTCTTGCGTGTCGGCTACTTGCGCCTCGTCTCGTCGCGCCTTGTCTCGTCGTTGATATCCCACTCTCCTAAGTCTTCATCACCGAGCTCCGCCTGCTGCGCTTCTCTCGGTTTCGCTGATCGGTCTTCTCGCGCGCACTCACAAGACGGCGGTCGTGGTACCGCACCATGTGATCGAGCCAGCCCTCTTCGTCGCCGGCGGCGGGCAACGGAAGGTCCTCGTCTGTGATACCCAGTGCGTTACAGAACACGCACCACGGCTTGCCGTCCGTGTACTTCATCATCTTCACCATGCTGCGTCGTGTCCATTCGCGCATGTCCATGGTCCACGCGGGTGACGGCTCCGGCTGTGGCATGGCAGGCTCCTCCTTCACTTCCACAGGCGAGTCGACGTTGGCGGGGGCAACAGGAGCGACAGGGGTGACACGGGCGACAGGGGTGACAGGGGCAACAGGGGCGACAGCGCGGGGTTGGCCGGGTGCCGGCATCGGCGTCGGCGTCTCTGTCTCCGTGCGCTGCCGGCGTGCAAGACGTTTCGAGGCGGGTGAGGCGTTGGTAGCAGATGGCGTGGCCGTGATCTTGCGCTTGCGTACCACGGGCCTAGCGGCGTCAGCGTTCGCGGTGGGAGTGGCGGCAGCCGGGGTAGCCGTGGCCTTGCGAGCAGCCTTGCGCTTCGCGGCGTCACGTTCTTGACGTGCTTCATCTCGCTCCTTCAAAGCAGCGTCACGCTCAGCCTCTAGCGCCGCGATGGCCGCGGCGGCCTCGGCAGTCTGCTTCTTTGCGGCGAGGATCTCCTCTATCGCGGCGTCGCGCTCGCTATTCGCCTTGGCGACAGTGACGTCCCCCGCGGACTTGAGCGTGGCGAGCTGGTTGACGGCCTCGTCTCGCTTCTTTATCGCCTCGTCGCGATCCTTTGCCGCGTCTGCCGCGAGACGCTGCGCGACCGCTATCGCCTCAGACTCCGCGTCACGCTCCTCCTTCCCAAGCGTCCACTCGGCCTGTGCAGATTCGAGTGCTTCCTTGAGCTCGGCGACCTGACTGCGCGTGGCGTCATGGTCTTTCAACGCCGTCGCCGTAGCCGCGTGCGCCGCCGCTAGCTTTTTCTCCACGTCGGCGAGGCGTTTGTCACCAATGGCCTTCGCCTCTGCGACTCGGCGGTCCGCGTCGGCCTTGACTTCCTCGCCCTTACGGTATTCGGCAGCCAGCTTCTCATTGTTCTTTCGTATGCGCTCGGTCGCCCGAGCATTGGCGTCTGCAATCTCGGCGTCGATGCCCTCCACGCGCTTCCGCAGCTTCTCCAGTTCGGCGTCGATCTTCGCCTTGTCCGCAGTCGCAGCCTGCTCGACGCCGAGCTGCGTCCTGAGCTCGGCGGCCTCAGATTGTGCAGCTGCAAGCTGCTTCTTGAGCGAAGCGGTCTCGGAATTGCTAGCTGCAAGTTGGGTCTTGAGCGCGTTTATCGTTTTTTCAGCGTCGACGAGCCGCTGACGGACCTGCTCGGCGCCAGTCTTGACCGATACGAGCTGATTCGCAAAGTCGCGCCCCGCATCCCGCGCGTCCTGCAGCTCCTGTCCTAGCTTGCGTACTTGTTCTATCGCCGCGCCGCGTACTTGTGCTATGTGTGCGTCGCCCTCATGTCGGCCAGCGGAGTATGCTAGCGAGCATGCACCGCCATCTTCGACAGTCTTCTCCCTTCCGTTAGTGCAAACCTGGTGATAACTCACATCATGCTGTTCAGGAGGCGCCGAGCAACAGTCTGATGAAACTTGGCTATATAATCGGTGCCTTCGATGTGGCTGCCCATTTCGCGGTGCGCAACGTCACGCGCCTGCCTTTCCATGACCTCCATCCACTGTGCACGCAGTGCAGCGTAGTACCCTGCTGGTGGTGACGGTGCTTGCGGCAGCGTCGTCGGTAGCTGCACAGGGGTGGCCGTGGCGGCAATGGACTTGTCCAGGCGAGTGAGAAACTGGCGCAGGACGTCGGCGTTGGCATAAATCATCTTTTGAATGTTGGGCGCGAGCGATACGAGCGACCGGTGCTGCGCCGGCGTCAAAGGGTAGTACGCGCCGTCCGCGAGGAGGACGGATACGCCGCTGCCGGCGGCGGGGACCACAGCGTTGGAAGAGGATGGTATTGGGGACGTGCGTGCGGCGGGCGTCGCAGACACAGTGGAGGCGTTCGCGGACGCAGGTAGCGAGGCCATGATTTCTACAGGAGAGGCAGACCGTGACTCGACTGTTTGGGGGGCCGACTGGGGCGCAACGGGTGCTGTCGTATCCGACGATGACGGCCTGTTTGGCGCTGCCGTACCCGACGATGACGGTCGGCTCGGCGCTGCCTGGGCAGCGTTGGCGCGCCTGACCTGGGCCATGAAGGCGTTTAGCTGTGGGGTTGGTGCTGGAGCCGAGTTTCTCGGTGGTGCTCCTGTTGCTGCTGTTGTTGTTGCCGCTGTTGTTGTTGGAACTGCTGCTGACTCTGCCGCTGCTGTTGCCGTTGCCACGTCTCCAGACGGGAGCGGCATCACGGTTGCCGGCGGTGGGCCCATCGTGAGGAGGACTTGTGACGGTGATGGCGAGGAGAAGGGAATTGATGACGAGAAAGGAGAGAAAAAGAAAAGAGAAAGAGGAAGAGGAAGAGAGAAGAAGAAGAGGAATAAAGCGTTGTCTTCCCTCCCTCGGCCCTCCAGGCTCTCTTTCTGTTTTTCCCACACGCGCGGTCCGTGCCAGTCGTTAGCGGATCAGCAGATCTGCAGATTGGCTGCTGTTTGCTTCTTTAGGTGAGTCAACTACGATCATCCGCTGATCCTACATCCCACTTGGACGATAGTCGAAACGTCGATGTGTGTTGAAAAGGTAAAATGTCGAATGATTGAAAGATGAGAATGAAGAGAAAGGAAGTGTTGAGACCCCCCCAGAGACTCGACGAGATGACGTGCAGCGAGCGCGTGCGGGTGGAGGTGGGAAAAATGGCCGCCAAGTGGAGGTCAAATGGAGAGCGACCAGGAGCAACCAGGTCAAATGTCGATGGGTGAACGGGACAATGGGAGTGATTTGAGGTGGTAGTGGTGACGACTGTGACCGTGGTGAAGACAGCGAAGACAGTGAAGACAGCAGTGACGACACCACTAGAGCTCAAGAGGTCGAGAGCGCCTGTCGCACCTGGAACCACAACAGGCGGAATTCCAGTGATTGTGATCGGCCGATGTTTCTGGGGCAGGCGACGGGGTGCTACATACCAGTCCATGATCCATGCACGGCCAAGCATATGCTCCTCGCCATCATACCCCCTCTGCACGTTGTCGGGTAATGCTCCCTCGCTGCACGCTGGTGGAGAAGCCGCGGGTTAACCTGCCGAAACTGCCCAAAAATAGCCGTTGGGGCTAGCACTTGCTCGCTTGCTTTGATAAAAACGTGGGACATTTGCTGATAGAATTCAGTCAGTCACCACTATCAACATCGCTCTCTTCTCTTCATTCCTCACCATCCATCTCTTCATCACCATCTCCGGCATGCACGCACACACAATCAGGCGCGCGGTCAGACCATAAGCAGAGACGAGAAGAGCACATTCGATTCCCCCGACAGACAACCCGACATCACACCACACACCTCCCTTCCCTCCCACTCGCTTCACTCCACTCTTGCAACATGAAGTACGGCAAGGAGTTTCAGCAGATTCTCGACGCGAGCGACTTTCCCGACGACTGGAAGACGAGTGCGATTGAATATCGCAAGGTGCGTGCGAGTCAAAGGCGAATGAATGGGAAAGAATCGGACACGAGCGGGCAGTGCGGAAGAACAACGGGACATTTCCTACGCCCACCACCTGTCGAGCGCGTCGCTCTTAGTGTTGCGTCCTTCTTCCGAATGCATGTGCTTGCTGCAGCAGTTTGCACTGCACTCGCTGCCATATCCTGTCTTGTGGAAGCCCCGTCATTCCATCACTTTCACCCTGCTTGAAGCTCGTTCTCAGCACCAAAGTCACAACTGCCCAGCTTGCTTTCCGTGCACCCCCACCGTAACGCACAGTTTCACTGACACCTAGCTCAAGAAGCTCATCAAGAATGTCGCCGCCGAGCTGGAAGGCATGGGGCTACCGCCGTCTGTCCTTCAGCGCCTGCTGGTAACCGACTCCGTGAGATCCGGCAGCCAGAGCAGCGTGGACACCCCAGTGGTCGAGGACGCTCCGCTCGAGGACGAGAACCTGTTTGAGTTCGAGTTTGAGATGGACGGCGCGGAACACCCAGCTCCTGTGCCCGCGCCCACACCTGTCCTTGTCGATCCAGTGCTTGAGGACGAGCCTGACGAGCTTCCTCCAGGGGGGTTCTTGGGGAAGGAACCCACTCACCGCTTCCGCCTGCGCTTGCTCTCAAACCCCTCCTCGTCCCAACCCGCTGCTCTTGACACGCCACCCATGGGATCACCAAAGCCTCTCGGCGTCTCTGAGATGCTCGCCATTTCGCCACCGCAAGGCTCAAGTCCTGTGGGCGAGTCGTCCCGTGTCATAGTGCATCGTGCCGGCGCCGAGCGGGGAAACGTTTCTGCCGAGTATGTCTTAGCAGGTGAGTTGTTGGTGGCAAAGGACACGATAACGGGGCGGGTTGTTTTGCAACTGTGGTTGTTGTCAAACTGCGTGATGTCCATGCTGACATGATGTCCATGCTGACAGCAGGCGACGAGGCCAACCCCGTTCCCCAGATCCGGTTACATGTGCAAAACTTCCAGAGCGTCCAGCCGACAATATCGCGATCTTACACGAACGACACGCACATGAGCACGCCCGGATCCCAGTTCACAGATCTGCCGGATAGTGACGACGAAGATCCCAGCTTCCCTTCTATTCAGGAGGACGATGACGAACCCCATATGCCTGCTAGCCCGGCGCTGATGCGTGTGCAGACAGTGGCGTCGCCAATCTGGGCATTGGCGAGTGCGGGGAATAGCGATGGGATGGCTAAACTGTCTCTCGGTGAAGCGGTCGATCCCGAAGACGAGGAAGACATTATCGACCTCACGACGCCCACCATGGCTCCTGCATCTCCGATCTCCCTGGCAGGTGTCCCGAGGCTGTCTCCGGTCGGAACGCCTTCCCGGCTGGGTCTTGACGCAAATGGCGTTGGCCCTGACGGTGCCAACATGGAGCTCGTTATTCCAGCCCCTCAGGACCGCGAGTTCATCATCCCGTTACAATCCGATGTTGCTTTCTTCAACGTGCTCACTGCGGCACTCAAATCCCTGTCCGCCTTCCACGCGGACCAGCAGGAAAAGTTTCACGCAGCCGTCGATTCGCTGTGTAGGATGGTCTCACAGTCAATTCAGCCGGGAGAGTACCCGATCGTTCTCCCGACACCGCCGAACACCGGGACAGGTGACGGGCAGACTCTTCGCGGCGGAGATTATGCGTCGACTCGCGTCAGCCAGAAGGACCTGTATGTCTGGCGGCAGATATTCGCGCTGTGGGTCGAGAGTGAGATCTTTGAGAGCAACAGCGAGCGCGACCGTGGCGAGCGGACGGTAGCCGAAGCCGAGCGGCGCCTGCAGATCTTTGCAAACGAGGTGGTTAAGCGGGGCCTTGGCGACCGGCGCACGCTCAAGGGCAAGCGCACTCGCAAGGCGTGGGACGAGTTTCTGCGTTTGAATGTCCTTCTACTCGACCTCAAGCGTTTCCAGATGGCGAACATCAACGCTGCGCGCAAGATTCTCAAAAAACACGACAAACGCACCGCGCTCACCGCCAGCACCGGACTTGCGTCGTTTGTTCGCACGACGCTCACCGCACACGTTGACAAAGACGGGCACGTCTCCACTTGGACTTTCTACAACACCAGCCTCCCTCACGTTCTGCTTGCGAGCTTGACCAATACACTTCTTCCGTGGGTGACATGAAGTTCCCATTATCTGACAACAGGATCCTCCCTAGTCTCGACGACTACGCGTGTCTCATTTGCATGTCGATCGCGTTCAAGCCGATTCGCCTGTCGTGTGGACACCTCTTCTGCGTGCGTTGTCTTGTCAAGATGCAGCAGCGACGCAAGGAGCAGTGCCCACTGTGCCGTGCGCCGTCGGTGCTTCTGGCGGACAAATCGTGCCTCGACACGACGCTCATGAACTTTATGCGTGACTGGTTCCCGAAGGAAGTGCGCGAGAAGCAGCGCGAGAACACGGCCGAGATCGCAAAAGAGCAGCTCGAGGACGCCGGTATCGACACTCGCTGCAGCATAATGTAATACCACCTCATCGCACACTATCACATACATCATAGACCCCTTAATAATACAAGATATGTCGTTTTGGGTATTTGACCTCCTCTCGAGCACTGGGCGCTCCACGGTGCCGTCCTTTGCCCTCTGCGCCTTTACGCGGTGCGGCTCCACGAGGTTCTTGTTTTACTGAACCACCTGGCTGTATCCCTCCTCAAGTGGTGCCCGCGGCCACGCATGCCTCGCATCCGGCGGTGTCGGAAGAACGGCCGGAGCAGCGCTTGCTGCATTCGGTGTGTCGCCCGCCGCTGCATCTCGAGAGCAGACAGCTGCTGGCGCCGCCAGCGTTCTGCGCCGCGTACTTGGCAATCCTCTCGCGACGACCTCTGCCGCCTTGTCGTGTTCCAGACTGGCACTTGCGGGCGGCGTCGGAAGGGGCGCAGGACACGGCCGCTCATCCTCTCGCACGCTCGAGCGGCTGTGGTCCCCACGCGCTGAGCCCTCGTGATGCCTGTCGCTGTTGTCGAGGCTGCGGATGTCAGCCTGGAGTGACGACGAGAATTGGTTGGTCTGTGTCCAGTTTGCCTGTGTCCGAGCGGGTGTCCAAGATCTCGCCTGGTTATAGCCCGATAGTGTCGGCGCTGCCGCTGCCCTTGGGCCTGCCGTGCTTAATTACGCGGCGACTTCCGGGTTTATCTCCATGCCCACCTCTACGTCCATCATGGCCTTGATCTCTTGGTCCATCGCTGGACGCGCGATCCTCTTGTTGTCGGCGCTTACCTCATCACTTCTGTCCTCTCACGGAGAGCTTCGTAGTTGAAATGGCAGGAACTCTTGATGACGGCGCAGCCGGGCGTGAGGTTGATCGTGCAGACCCAGCGGTCTCCAAACCGAGGGCGGATACCAGCCACCTGAACACGGTCGGAAGGCCAGCGACCGCGGCGAGCCGACGCACCAGTTCAGGATGTCTGTGGTGAGCTCAAGTACCACCTTGTCGCTTTCTCGCGCACTCACGTGTACAAAAACGGTGCGAGGGGAAAGCGGCGCGGAGTGTTGTTTGTTAAAGCTCGCCTCAATCGCCGGGAACGGGTAAACTTCACAGGAACACGGGGACACGCCGCCAATTGGGATGGGCCTTGGCCGCCGTCGCGACATCCTCGGCGGTGAGGATGTACTGATGAAGACTGGCAGGTTCAAGGGTACCGTGGTCACCGTGCGCGCTGACGTGGCGGATGACGCCCGCGGCGTTGGGATACCAGCCGCCCGGGAGCTCTGCTAAGGCTGGATGGGGCGGACGGTTGCTTGGTAGTACGCGAGTGTCTGCCATGAAGCAAAGACGGGATCGCGCTTGAGCTCGTTCTGCTTCCACTCCTCGGCAAGCCGTGATAGTACTCGTGATTGCCACCATATCTCCTCGATCCTCGATCAAGTTAACCGTGGGATGTGGTCGTGCCGAACGCGCCTTTCACCGACTGAGTCGCTTTGGTTAGTCAGCGGCTGTCTTCATGTGATTAAGGCCATGCGATAGTGACCAAGTAGTGAATGAGGAGGACTCATACGATGATAGGGAGAAAGAGGTGACGGGCGGCGGCAATGCGCAACGTCGTGGCGTTCAGCGTCTGATCGCGTGCGTCTAATGCAAGTACACAGCACTGGCGGGGACACGACACGACTGTACACAAGTCAACTACTTCATTCCTGGACACAACACTCTTTCTGGGCCGTCTTGACGGGAGTGGCTGCGACGATAAGAGGATGTGGATAGCAACCAAAAGCTGACTTTGTCACTCTTGTTCCCATTCGCACAAGGCTCGTTAGGAGTGGTAGTGTTTGTAGACGTCGCGGGCGTCGTCTTCACTTTCCCTGCCGTCTGAGTCCCCTTTATCCTACTCACTGGTGGGGCCCATTGGGTATCATTTGGGAAAGCTCTGCACTTGCCCTTCTTATCCTCGTAATCACTGATTTACCTCGAGGCCCCTCATGCCCGTCGTCCGCATCGGGATGTACACCTGCGCAAGTCGGAGGCAGCTGACATTTCTCCTGTTGACTCCTAACAGCTTATGTACATTATAATTGGAAAGTATCTCCGACATCCTGATGGTGCTGCCATTCAGGTGGGCAGGTGGGGTAAGTGGGCCGGTACAAGTTTGCAAGCAAGACAATTAGTTGCCGAGAGGCCTTATCGATAAGAATATGATCACAACGCTGGCCACTGCCCACCGGATGAGCTCCCGACCAGGAGGAATGTGAGCAAACTGCAACGTCACTGATCAGTAACAGTGGCACGCGGCAAAGAGACACCTGGCAACTTGGCAACTTGGCCACTGCAGTGAGAACTAGTTGTGTATGCAGAACACTCTACAACTCTACCACGTATGTGTGTGAGATAAAAACAGTCCTTCCGTCCCTCCCTCACTCCATCCAAAGTTTCCTCGTTTCTTCCGATGATCCCTCGTCAACCCGTTTTGAATGTTGAGATTAAATGGTGTAGACGAACCAGTCGTTCTTGTCGCCCCGGTCCTCGAGCTCGGCCTTCTCGGCAGGGGTCCACTCGCCACGCTGCGCGTTGCGCTCACGGCGCTTGGCGTTCGTGCGCGAGCAGTACAGCCAGAGGACGCCGGCCGTGATGATACAGATGATGCAGTACGCGAGGCAGACGGCGTGACCCTTGCGGTACAGCGGCTTGTCCTTAGAGGGGTAGATGAAGGACGAGATGAGACCACCAAGGTTGCCGAACGACACAATAATAGCCGTCGCGACCGACTTCTTGAGAGAGCCGCCGCAGTTGTTGGCGCCCCAAGCGACAATAACCGGGACGAGGGGGTACATGCCGGACGCGGCGAGGAAGAGAGCAAAGTAGTTGACGCCACTGGAGACATTGGCGAGAAGAAGACCGTAGCCAAGCGCGCCGACGACCGAGCAGGCGACGACGAGGATGCCGCGCTTGCGGAGCTTGTCCGACAAGTAGCCGACAGAGACAGTAGCAAAGGCAGCGACAACGTACGGGGGCACACTCATGAGCTGGGCGCGAGCGGCGGTGTAGCCAAGGTTTGCGACGAGGGTAGGCGAGAACAGGGAGAAGGTGTAGACGGGGCAGAGGGCGCCGTGGAACATGATCGCGACGCACCAAACCTTCCAGTCGAGGAACGCGTCACGAACAAACTTGCTCTTGAACGCCTGGCTGCAGCCGTCGTTGTCTAGGTGAAGGCGGTTGATGACGACGCTGCGCTCCTCAGGAGTGAGGAACTTGGCGGTGTCGGGGTAGTCGTGCATGACCCAGAACGAGGCAATAGCAACGACGACAGTGAGGATACCCTCGAGGATGAAAATCCAACGCTGCTGGTCAGCAAGAGTTGCCATATCTTGAGCAAAGTGCCACCTACCCATCCGTAGAATCCACCGACGCCGTCCATGAGATTGATCAGACGAGCCAGGAGACCGCCGAAAGCGCCAGCAGCGGTAGCGGCCGAGAAGAAGAGGGAGATGCGCCAGGAGATCTCGTACTTGCGGTACCATTGGGTCAGGCTAAAAGTTAGCGGGTAGAGATGAGGTGACACCCACTAGTAGGAAACTCCTGGGAAGAGACCGGCCTCAGTGATACCAAGGAAGAGACGAGCGACGAACAGGTCGGTGAAGCCCTTGACGAAACCCATGCCAACCATCACAACACCCCAGGCAAGCATGATGATCGGGAGCCACATGGACGGACGCCACGCCTTCATTACCATGTTGGACGGGACCTCGAACAGCACGTAAAAGACAAAGAAGATGGCGAGACAGACGGCGTACTTTGTGTCGTCAAGCTTCAGGTGCTTGCTAAGACCGAACAGGTTAGCATTGCCGATGTTGGAACGGTCAAGGAACGAGAGAAGGTAGAGGAGGGCAAGCCAGGGAACGAGGCGGACGTCGCTGGAGTCAGTTGATGCCCGGGTAGCATAAACTCACATCTTGCGAATGAGCTTCTTGGTGTCGACGCCCTGCATCTCGAGGTCCGAGACGCTGTCGCTGGGGGAGCCAACCTCCTTACCCGCGGGGTACTCGAGGTGGGTAGGCTTGACATCCCCCTTGACGTCGCCGTAGGTGTCGATGCCGTGGGTGTTCTGGTGTGCCTCGACGGTCATGGTGATGGAGCTGGAGCGGAGTGCTTGGGGGAAAGACTGGTGGGACGTTGGCAGGCAGCCTTTATACACCATGCTGCGATCCCAAGATAACCTCTCACAGACAACTCTACCCCTCACTCTCCCACTTCACGTGCGTGAGCGATCGCGTTGGAGATGGGGAGAAAGCAGTAATCGGATCGCTTGGCACCCGAACTGGCCTATCCGGAACGCAGCAAGTCTGTAACCCAGTCGCCAACTCACCTTATCCCCACAGACATGTCAACGCCATTTGCTGAACCCCGCGCTGGCCCCGCGGGGACAACAAGGAAAATTCTCTGGGGCCGCTCTGCTCGGAGCGGGGAGAACGCGGAGACTGCTGGTGATTGTGATCGCGACGACGCCTGAGTTCTGTGGCGCGCCCATAATAGACCTACCTAGTTTGTCCCTCACACGCCACAGCGGAATCGACCTTGTTGGCGACCAGTCATCGGGGGACCCGTCAGCATCACGCCTTGGGACCGGCGGCAGCAGTGCGCCTAGGCGTTCCGCCCTGTACCCGCCAGGATCTGGGTGGCCTTGTCCTACAGGCTGAGTTCTTGACGCCCGTCCTATCTCCCACGACAATCACGCTAGGTGCAAGGGCATCGACCTTGCTCGATGGCATCGCTCCCAGGGGGGTTCAGATGTTACGTGGGAACCGGGTGCCAAGACATGTTGGCAGGCACTCAGCCCTTGGACCCAGCTTGATATCTCGCGGCGCCCCACGCGCCACAATACATCTAAGCTCTCCAGCCGCGCCACGCTGCATGCTTATTCGCCCAGCTATCGCCGCGTATGGATCGTTGGCTGAATGCCAAGACAATGCTCCAGGGCTAGGTGTCGGTTGGAGAGGGGCAGAGCTTTATACCCGAGCTGTTCCAGACCGCAAACGTCTGCGCGATTCTCTACATGCTCTAGTGATTGGCTGACGGCAGTGCCCTTGGCGCACCCGCTCGCAGCATAAGCTCGGCCCGACATTTTTGCCAGAACAGCATAGTTTTGTGCACCCTGTCGGTATTCATTTTCCGGATGCTTTCCCTGTTGGGCTACGGGCGGGCATTAGCTTGGGATTGTGCCTTGCGGGCCAGTCCTTGGCGGGCCACTTGGCGCCCGCCAATCGCCCGTCTGCGGGTCGATGCCGGCACACCCGCGTCGTACTTTCCCCTCATGGTGAGGAACCGAGCTGTGGTACTGGTAGTGCTGGTCGTGCTTGCCGCTTCTGCTGCAGCTCATAGATGACTAGTCAGTCACCCAGGAATCCGGCACTGCGGCCCGGTTTGACAGTACGACCAAACGCCGGCCCCTCCATCCGCTTGTCGCGTTCACTCAGTTTTGTTTGTTCTTCAGGATCGTGTTTGAGGCGTTGCCGTGCGCCATCCTGCGGGACCCCCGTGGTGCACCACATGGCCCCATTACCCCCGCATCATCACGATCATCACAATCGTCGTTTAATTGCCGCGTTTAGGCGAACGCAGCGAGCCATTGAGCGTTGGAGAACAGAAAATCTGTTCAGGAGACAGGGCGCCGTGCGTGAACATGTGATCTTGGCACTTCGTGTGGTTTGCTTTGGTTACTGTACAGTGCCGTTTGCGGTCCGCGGGGAGTCCGTGCGGCGTTGCGGTACCATCTCAACCAGGCCGTGCGGGTGCACATTCGCTGCAGTCTGTGCGGTCCGACAGTGTACAGTACTGTACACAGCACCTGTACAATGGAACATGTGCGCCCCAAACACCCGATTCCGCAGCCCCACAAGCCCTTGGCACGACCGGCGAACAGATATCCAGCGTGCGTGTTCAGTACGGGCATCGTCATGGGTCGTTCCTTAGACAATCAGTCAAATGAAATAGTTTGGCGATAGGAACGCGCTATGTACCCGGGGACAGACATCACACAAAAAGCAGCCGGCTGTGCCAGTTGGCATGAGCCGATTGGAACAAGCGCTATCGTGCACGTACAATTGCTGAGTACAATTGCTGAGGTTGCGAACGGCGTCAATTGATCTTCGGTACGCCATGGAGCCATTGTCACCGAGCAGTGATCCAATGACACACAGACACAGCGTAAGACAGTTATACATGCTATCGACCACCTTTGTGTGGCCTGAAGTGGTAGTCATCGTCTGCTCTCCACGCGTGTGCTGAGGGAGTGTCTTCAATGCCCGTTCTAAGATCACTGGAGACATTGCCAACGACCTTGCATAGTCCTAGCTTGTTGTCTCAGTCAGTCAGCGCAGTCCGGATAGTATATGTCATGACGGTGACACTCCCCTCGGCCAAGCCGGCGTGCGTGTCAGAACGTCAGAAGCGTTGGGGCCGGTAAGTGATCATGTGTAACCGTGAGTGCCCCGGGACTCGACATTGGTTTATCCAGAAGTCTACGGGTACCAAAGGATCTTCGAGCAGGTAGAGTCTTCTCTTGGTCTCGGCAGGCGGCGGGGGCGACACCCAAGTTGTGGGGCGCGCACACGTCATCCATCGACTTCGAGGCAGGTCTTCGATCTAACCCACCCATGATAAAAGTGCTCAATGGTTGCAGCTGATTATCGTCCGCGGTGCCCCTGGAAGGCAAAAGCGGAACAGCGATGCGCCGTCCCATCCCCTCCTCTCATTGCCTCGTTCATTGGCCTCCCCCGGCCAAGGCATCGTCGGCTTGGGCGTGTGGTTTGATTTGCTCGACGCCCCACAGATCGACCCCCGATTTGCAAGGAAGCGGCCAAAAAGTCCGAAGTTCTGTTTCCTGCACGGACGGTGCAGCACAATACTTGTTCTGTCAGACCTTGTCCTTTGGGTCTCTCACGATCTAGCTCGCGGTGGCGCAGGCGAGAACGCGGAGAACAACTCTCAAGTGGGGACATTCTTGGGGAACGAGTAGGGCTACGCAATGGAGATATCAACGTCGCAACCGAGAGATTAACGTCTCACATCGGCGAATTGACCTTCTTGGGGTCATGGAACCCGGCCGGCCAGCCGGTAGGCCAACCTTAATGACTGGGTAGATTGTGTGAACAGTAAGTTTGTACTTCTGCGTGGGCGGGTGACTCTCGCAAGCTCACTGAGCATTAACACTTGTCACGCGCTCTAACTTGCCAGACCTCATTCAAGGCTTCACTGATTACTTTGCCATCTCATCAGTCTTTCCCTCACACTCACTGCTGCTCCTTTACAATCAGTTGGTACGCTGCCCTTGGTGAGGGGTGTTCCTCGCCAGGAGGCTGCTTTTCAGTAAGTGGCCCACAGGCCTGGAATGCCAAGAGTACAAGAAGCCAAGCAGGCGCCGAGTCAACCGGTGCCGAGAGGGCGTCTCGGCGGACAACACGAGATGACTGGGGCCCGCAGCATCATGGTTTCTCGTCTGACGTATTGCTGGAGTGCTTGGTTCTAGTCGCGAGCGAATAAAACAGCTATTGCCGTCCTTCCTGTCTGTGTCGATTGTGGAGCCTCCGGCGCCCGTCGCAAAAGGGCTTAGGATCAGATAGATGGTGGGTGTATTGTCTCCCCTGAAGCCCCACACGGCTTTGTGTCCCACTGGGTCTCCGGAGACCTGCGGGTCTTCCACGTACAACATGTTAGCTCACCGCATTTATGCCATCCCATACATCTCTTCGCAGAAGTCTCACTGATCCGGATGACGCGCAGCTCGCACTTCTTTGTCGGGTTGGGCGGAGGCAGATCTCATTCTCCATGTGCTGTAGCTTGGGTCGCGACAGCCCCGTGACTTGAAGTCTTCGCCATGCCACCGTGAACTCGGGAGACAAGGTTCCGTGCGCTGTCGCACAGCGCGCCAATCCGGTCTATGAAAGGATTCGACAGTGGGTGTGCGCCGGCCGTCGCAGTGCTCCTTCTTGCCGAGGCGGATGTGTATATCCGATAGACCGTGAGCATCACAGCGAGTGCGGCTTGGCGAGACGGGCTTACAATTCGGACTAGAGAAGTGGAGAGAATGGAAATGGTGTTGAACGGCAAGTGGTGTTGAGGAATGGTGCGATGCTCTGCGTGATGCTCTGGGATCTGCGTTCCCTTTTAGCCAGGGACTCGTGCGCAGATGTGCCCCTGACATGCCTGACACAAAAAGGAAGGGCGTGTGTTCTTCCTCTTCTTCTTCTGGCTTTGTGCCCTCGTCTCGGATCTCGGAGATCCTGGAATGAAACCCATTACCCCTCCACTAGTCACTAGCGCGTCGTATCCAAAAGGAATCGCCCAGATTGGCAGATCGGCAGAACCCTTGCGAGGAGGGATATGGAATGCTGATCCGCATTGATCGTCGCGGCTAAAATGGTCCATGAGGATCGTCATGATCGGCGCGTGCAGTGTCTGTGCGCCAGCATGCGCAGAATGTGTGCGCAGCCCGTTATCCCCTTTTTGCTCTCTCAACCATTAAACTGTACTGTTACTAAACCACTTGGCCAGAGTCGCAGCGCGATCGCAGCAAGCTCGGGTAGCTGGGGTTACAGACATGGGGACATGGCCGGCATGGGGCATGTGTCTTTGTGTGCTGAAAGGTCCTACATGGCATGGGGCCCCCTCATCTCAAATTCTTCCGCTCGAGCGTTGCTACCCTCTCGATCGCTCGTCTATCACTTTACAGGTAGCTACTGTCAATGTCATCGTCTCCTTCAGCACCACAGTCGCGCCTGCTTGACGACCTTGAGCGTCATGACATTGAAGCTGCCGGCGTCCCCACAGTATGGCCGGACGTGCTACTCATACCATGTTTGCTGATACCGTAGCAGGATACAAATCCTTCGAGCCAGTCTACGGTCTCAGCAGATATCGTGCAGTTTGGCAAACCCTTTCGGGGCTGCAGATCCTTAGGCATTACATTAATCCGTCGCAGGACTCTTTCTACAACCCTGCATGATGGTCTCTTTCAAACACTTGCCCGACCGACTGCTCGACATAAGGGACTACCAAATCACCACCTCCGTCCCTCCCTATCTGGCATATCTCGGATTATTTCTTAATGGTTGGCATCTAACCATGTAATATCTGGGCAGACAAGCGCATGGTTCGGCCTGATTTGGGGCATGTTGGTCATCGTTCCGCTGCTGTTCTGCTCCACTATCAAACCTGTTGATGACAAAAAGTGTGGATTTCTATGTACTGTCGCCTATGAGTCGATCAAGTTGCAGACTGCACCGGGATAGCCCCGAGCAACCGCAACATGCGTCCCAGCAGTGATCCGCCCATGCCCCTTCGTAACTGCGATGTCACCGGTTGTATTACCCGTGAGACTTACACATGCCCTAGGGTTTCTAGCTCGTTAAAGCAGTGCACAGTCGAGAGTGTCACTGCTTCACAAGGGGAAAAGGGGAGTGGGACCGCGGGCTGACGACGAGGGTGCGGGTTTCGGAGATGGGCATGGAGCGGACGGGAGGTCGCGGAGTGCCTCGTGATATCAGATCACGATCATCTCCGGAACACAGCACACATCCTTTTTTTTTTCCTTTTTACCAAAGATACGGTCGCTCGTAAGCCACGAGGACCGGTCTGCCAACGGGACCCGCGCGCGCGGTCGTCCCTGCAATAAGCACAGAACAACAGTCTGATGGCCAGCTGGAACAACTTGTCACACATGGCGAGATGAACCGCTCTTTGTGGTTCCCACATCATCATAACCCCCACACGGCGGAGCGCAACCGACGCCTTTCTACACGCCCAGTAGGTAGGAACCGGCCTCGCAGACATTCCCGCGGTAGATGGGCACGCCAAAGCCGGCGCTCGGCCGGTCAGCGCGTGGCAAGTCCGTGGGTTCTGTGTCGGGGCGGTGGGGTTGACGAGAAAGGCCCCCGCACCGGTGGGCATAGCGTTCAAGTCGGAGGCATCCCGGGGCTGGTGTGAGGGGAAGAAAACGAGGGGTAGGCTGTGAAAGCGGGAAGCTTGATGGAACTGATGGCAGATGTAGATGAACGGAGAGCACAGAACAAAACACAGGGGCAAAGCAAGAGTTGTAAGTTTTTGTTAAGCTGCAGTTCGGTCCAGGTCAGCTCGTCGCGTGTTCAGAGTTAAGTCGCGGTGCTGGGGCACAGGTTTCCAGGGGGGCGCCTGAGGGACACGCTCGCCTTGCTTCTTGTCTGCGAGATGTTATACAACCATGCATCTCAAGTCTCTACAATTAGTACCCCGGGAAGATGCGCGTCGCCTGCTCCATGGCAGCAACCCATTTCTTCACGCGCGGGTTTTCATCGCTGCACCACGCATCGTGGTTGGCGTCCTTGCTCACCTGTCCGGACAGGTACCACCCGAACACGGCTGAGTCGGCGTGGCTGGGCTTGTCGCCGTTAACAAAGACTCCCGATTTCTCGCCAAGCTTGGCTTCGAACTCGGACAGCACCTTGCGCACGGCAGCGGACACCTTAGCTGCCATGACGGGGTTCCGGATATTGGCAACGTCACGGTTCAGTGCCGCCTCGTCGCCCATGTATTTGGTCCTCAGGAAGTACTCGCGGGAAGCGTCGTCCTGCATCGCCCAGAAGCCAGGGCGGAAGAGTGGGCGCATCGCGGGTGCGAGACGCGTCTGCATCCACTGGTCAGTGGAGCGGTCAACGCCGTTCGGGAAGAGAGTGCGGTCGCCCGAGCCGTGGTTCTTCTCGAGCTGCGGTCAGTGTTAGACGAAGCTAACAATGCGAAGCATAAGCCGCTTGTAAGCGGTGTTGCAAAAGGTTGCCCGCCCGCCGGACACGACGCTACCGGTCACTGAACGGGACATGCGGCCACATCGGCCCCGGGCAAGGCTTCATTCAATGACTCACCCATTGCGCAATCTCCCAAGAGTCCGTGACAAAGCCGGTGGACGAGACCATGGTGGGGACGGTCACCTGCTGGTTGCCAGTCACTTCTGCCAGACGCCCACGGATAACGGGGAAGGTGAGGGGTATGACGTTGCAAGGAATTCCAAGAATACTATTGTTAGCGTGCACTCTTAGACAGCCATTGAGAAAAACTATTGCACCACAACGCGCCCGGATGCCTGTCCAGCTCGCCAATGTTGTGGGCAGGCTCTCTGGACCGCGGGACGCGCCTAGCATTCACATGTGTGGGTGGTGCTGTTACACCCTACCGGGACGACTTGCTTCCCCCTACAAGATCCCAGACACTCACGCCATGTCGCACATCGTGATGTGGACGAAGGAGGAGACGTTGGGCCCGTTTGCCCGCGCGGCCAGGCCAAAGACAGTGTATTGCTGCGTCATGAGGTTCTGGAGGTGATAGAGTGTCAAGAGGTTGGTGTAAGGGTGGCCGCCGTGCGCGCAAGATCGTGGGACATCTTAAATGGTGAATGTACCATGACCATATGATGGGGTGGGGGATGGCTATCGACTATCGAATGCGACGGTGGGCAACTCGTCGATACCTTTGAGCGTCCACACGATCCATTTAGTCAGCCAGCCGGGGTCGGAGAGTGTCTCAAAGCTCGAACGTTATTTGCCGAGGCTGATAACTCCGATAAGACAACGGTCGGAAGATACTGTGGGACCGATCGGGATTAACGGCTTGCCACCACACCATGCAAAGCACCTGGCAACCACGAGGGAGGGGAAAGGGAACCACATCGCGCCATACATGATCCTTGTTTTGTTTTGCGTCTTGTTTCTAAGGCCGTCAGTGTTGCCGATGTCGGCACACCGCGTGTTTCTCCGTCTATTTGAACGTGAAGAGTCTCCAGTCTATCCTGGGCCAATACTGCCCTCAAGTCACATCGGTCAGCGGGGACAGTACAATATAAAGCGTACGAGTCTGCGTCATTAGGCAATCCGTAGATGGGCAACACGAGAAAGAAATCATAGCGTTGACTTGCATGCACAATGGGTGGTGTCCATCCGGGACGCGCTGAGCTCCGGGAACTCTGGGGCGAGACTATCAATGAGGCAGAGCATACCGAATGAAGAGCTGTCATCAGCACACACATGCTCGTCACACCGGGTACTCACAACCCACCCAGCGATCACCATGCCGCTCAGGGCCCCGATACCGATGTAGGTCCACTGAGACGAGCGCTTGTGGCCCTCAAACGTGCGGCCCGCAAGCTCTTTTTGAAGGAGCGCATCGCGACGCTTGCGCTCCGGCAGGCGCAGCTGGTGACCAAGCCAACGGCCGTCGAGGTAGTCGTACAGGGGGCCCATGAACGTATCAAACGCCTTGAAGACCATGATCATCAGCATGACGCGGTCATATTGCTCTCCGGGGGTATTGTCCTGTAGGATACCAGACGAGACGGCCATGATGAGGGTGCCCGCGTTTTGCTAGCATTAAACACTGAAGAAGGGGCTGAGAATCGGTGCGGGGTCCAACTGACTTTACTCACGAAGGACTGCTGGATGCCGAAAGCGGTTCCGACCAGGTCAGGCGTCGGCACCAGGATCGACACCGTGGCCATAAAGGGCATGAGGTTGACAACGAAAGGAAACGAGGCAATGAGTACGGGGGCAAGAAAGTTGACCTTTGTAAACCCGGCGAGGCCCCAGACGAGAATCCAGAATATCGAGGCGGCCGACACTGGGTGTAAGTCAAGGTCGAACACTATCAAGGCGCCTGAACGGCAGAGAGCCGCAACCCCAAAGACAACACCGGTGCACAATGACCCACCAAATACCATACGATAGCCAATGCGGTCAAAGAAGAGCCCAGTGGCGGGTGTGAGCACAATAGGAATGACAGACTGGATGGACGCATTGTACCCTGCGGCCTGCTGACTAGTTTTGCGCGACTTGACCTGAATGTCGGTAATATTTTGCAGCCACACACGCGTAGCGCCGACCTGCATCATCTGGGTGACATTTATAAGCCAGAAGAACTTGGGCCTGGAGTCAGTGTAATCGGACAGGGAGAAACCCCGCTGCCGTGCAATAATGCTTGAGACCACACGACTGTGTCCGTGTCATGTCACTCACAGCCTCCAGATCCCTTTGATCGTCTCAAGCCAGTCGTCCAACAGACTCTTATCTTCGCGCACCGGGCGTCGTTTGGGGCGGTACTCCTTTGGCAAGATCCGGTTCTCAAAAATGTAGTACGTGTACACACATGCCGAGGAAGCTGCAGTTGTCATGGTGGGAATCCACAGCGCCCAACCCCAGTACGCCCCCGGTCCAATATCTGCCATGGGGACCGCGCTCACGCGTGCAATGAGCTGCACAAGACGGTTCCACGCAATGTCAATGCCAAAGATCAGACCCATATAGGAGCCCGTGAACCAGTGTGGGTACAGTTTGTATCGGCAGATCTCCTGGACTGAGAGTCAGTGTCCATAGTTGCATCCCAGCCGTACCAGCGGATCCAAAACCGAGGACAATTTCTCCGGCGACGATGAGCTTGTACTGGTTGTGAATTGATGACTGGTGGTCAGTTGCACTCTGAGAGAACGACTCACGCAAGAGCTCAACACCATGCCGACAACGCAAAGAAATGCCGACCCCAGGGCAATACTATCTTTGTCAGCAGATCCACGGCTACCCCGGCAAGCAAGTAGGCCGTTGGAGTTGGGACGCGGGAGATAGAGTCTCGTCTCGTCCCTACTTGAGCACATACCGACTCCCGCCGTAACGGTCAATCGCGGAACCACCGATGATAGGCAGCAGCGTGTTGATGAGGGACTGCGCGGAGGCAATGACACTATATTGGGCATCTAAACACTGTCAGCGCCCGTCCTCATACATGCCCTCCAATTGTCTCAGGTGTCCGGTGACCCTTGTGTTTACGCCTGCCTCCATCAATCCAGCCGTGCGCCATGTACCTACTCGTGATGTGAAGCTGGTGTACAAGGCGAGTCTTGAGAGGCGGCAGAACGAATCCGGCGTAGGTGTTGCCCGTACCGAAGAGGATGATGAGGATAATCGCCGTCAGGCGAAACTTCCATGGCACGGGAACCTTTGCCGCTTGTTCCCCCACAGCCTTCTCGCTCTCCTCGGCCTCAGAGTCCCTTCTGTCGCCAGTGGAGAGTGTGTCGGGCATATTGGCCAAGAGATTTGTCTCTGCGTGTCTGTCCTGCTCTTTCGCGGCGTTGCCAGCCGGTGGCGAAGCGAGAAGCGTTCTGTGGTGCTCTTCGTATGGCTTCCCTGTCGCCGTGCTCATCGCGACTGTGAGCTTTCAAGTAGGATCTACACACTCCCTAGACGGGGACGGGAGAACACGTCCTCTTTATACTCACGCGCTTATCCCCCTGCTAAGACGCATTTTGTGGCTGTGGGAATGCGCGCCCTCATATGCACTGCGGTGAAGACCACCAAGTCGTAGCGCAGTTATGAAGAGTCTCGCAGATCTCGACGTCGTTCATACGGCCGAAGTTTATTGCCATCTAATCGCTCCCACACTAAAGGTTGGCCGCAGACACGCTTCCGGCTTCACTACTGTACCTTCATCCCCATTGTCCGGTCAAGTTCACCATTATGGTTACCCCAGTGTCCCAGTCCATGCCATTGGCGGAGAGGAAATGTCGGGCCCGGAGGTCGGGGGGCTGCTGGTGTGCGTTTGGTCGCGCGTGGCCGCCTATGACATTGTTTAGATCGTTTGATGGGTTGCTCTTGACGGCTAGTCACACTAGTCGGTGTCGCTGGTCGCGACAGAGAGTTATCTGATTATGGCTGATTATCTGATTACGTGGGAACACTGTCGCTTGGCGCTCTGATGTTCAATTTACCGAAGGGGCTAGGCTGGGACCCTAACATACCGCAGAAACGCTGTCCCAAGAATAGAACAACGCTAGTTTCTTGACAGACGATTGCCATGCCGAGTTTCGGCCGGTAGACTCTATTTCGGTTCTGATTATCAAGACTGTCCGCAGTCGAGCCTGCGCCGCTGACAGATCAGGCGTGACCACCAGTTACCTGCAGTCAGCCGGCTCGTGTCTTCACAGACCTGCAAGCTACACCCATGATCAGTAGTGCGTCGGGCGGTCGCTTGGTGGTACCCACTCGCGACCAGTGGGACAACATGAACGTGTCAATCGTCAGACGGCGAATCCGGTCAGTGAACACTAAGTGAGCTAACAGCCCTTGCGAGCGGGAATCTGTCCTCAACGTGGTCAGAGATTCGGAGCGCCCTTACACCGTCTAAAAAGAGTACAGAGAGGGTACAGCCTGCCCCTGTATTCTTCCATCAAGCGCAATTCTGACGCGACAGCTTATAACTGGTATCGGACGGGTGGAGACTACGCGCCGTCGCTTCCCTCCGGGGCAGGGTGCTGGGCGTCCCCCGTACAGCGTGAGCCTTTCCATTCGTTTGCGCCGGCCGTGCCGAATCAAGTGATGACCGACAGCGGCAATAGATGGCCCACAGCGGCCTTGTCCCGCCTGGTTGTGAGCGATAGTGCGATGCATCAGTGCCGACGTGGCAAGCGGTGCTATGGATGGTGTCGCAAGGTGCAAAACTGCCGTCGTGCTGTCGGCAGTCAGGTGCACACCGTGCTGGTTACTGTAAAGCCGCGATGTATGCTACCGCCCGTCACGGGTCACGCCGGCCAAAGTAGCATTTGTCACGGTGTCACAGCAGCCTGTAGCATAGCATCCACCAAAAGTGTACTGCTATGGGAAAATTTCTATTGAGTGGTGCATATCTAATCCAGCCTATGTTTTTGTAATGATTTTCGCTATTTTCTAATGAAAATCTATAAAATCCTAATAAAACTGTTAACCCTCTATAATATCCTCCTGTGCCTGGCCACACACACCGCCGTCATCGCCACGCTGAATCCCCGGAAGGCCAATATTGAGGAGAGCTTGAATCGTAGTGTCGTCGTTCACGGTGATGTCGTCATCGATGTCGTCAACAACCTCAGGCGGATCAGGCTCATCGGAAATTAGCCAGCCCTGCTCCCGAGCCAAGGCTGCCACCGTTTTCGCAAACATAGAGTTCTGATCGTAGTAGACTTGTGCTTGCTGCTGAGCCTCCTTCGAAGTACAGAAGTCGGCCCCGAGATTGAGATCGTTGATACCGCTGTTTCACCAGGCTCTTTGTACCGCGTCTTGCTGTTCCTTGAAGTGCAAGTGCATCTTCAATAGGAATTCGCTGGACTTGTCATGCAGCTTGGGAGTTAACGTCTCAGCCCGAAAATTTTCCCCTCGTATCGTCTGGCCCTCGAGCTCCTGCAAGAGCCATTCATGGAACTGGCGTTTGATGTGACTCTTCACAAGTTTTTGAAGAATCACATCGGCAGGCTGCATCTCAGCAGTGCAAGTCGCAGGAATGAATCGCAGGGTTAGGGGGGTTATAGAGGTGTCCGTCGCCTCGGGGGGTGGGAAGGAATGACTTTTCAGAAGTTTTCTCTGCATGCCTCGATAGCGGTTATGGAGTCCTCCGACATATCTGAAACCCCAGGGCAGGGGTCGCTTCGTTGTCGAGCAGTGAGCGAAAAGGTGTCCCCGGCCAATGTCCCGCAGGGGGTTGGGACAA